>JAADXL010000667.1:0-19853 GCA_023337755.1 Pythium aristosporum | reverse complement strand
GTTCACCGGCGCGCTGGATGTAGTTGACAAAGGCCGCATCCGCGATGACACCAGCGTCGCCTGGACCACCTGGGATCACCAATACGTCGAACTGGGTTGGGGCATCCTTGTAGGCAGCGTTGGCGTAGATTCCCGGGAGAAAACTCGGCTGGATGTGGCCGGCGCGGTTGGATATGGTCGTGAACTTTGCCGTCTTGTTGACGAGCGGGAGGAACTCAAAGTAGGTCACGGGGCCAACATAATCGATGGCCGATGTGCGGTCAAACATAATGACGCCAATATGGAGTTCCGAGGCAGCCGGTGCGACTTGCACGGGCGAGTCGGCAGCGCGAGTGGCCGATGGCGAGACGATCGCGAAGGCAGCGAGGATGGCGAAGCGTGGGAGGAACTTCATGGCGTTGGCAGCGGGCGACCGATTGAATTGTGAGCACCCGGACTTCCAAGCAAGAAAGGAGAGGCATAGTGGTCCCTTGTTGTGGTGGGACATTGGTGGATGTACGGTCTTCTATATTGGCCGTCCTTCAACAAGAACTGCTCGAGAAACCACGGCGATTATGAATCCGTTCTTGAGCCTGACTGGCGATTGTGGCGACTGCTCAATGGTGATGAGGATGAGCTCATCATCAGTAAACATTGTGATGAGGGGTAGCCATTTGCGTACTAAATAATCCTCACACAGCCTAGATTGTTGAATGACAGCAGGCGACCAGCGTGGCACTGCCACAGTATCATACCATTGGCGCCGCGTATGCACGCACTTCGAGATTGGCATTCTCGATCGTAGCGTCCGCGCATTCTCACCATCGATGTTTAGGTTGATTTGTTGTTCCACGTGACCATTTCGTGGGCGGTTTTCTTTCTCTCGTTGAACTGCTGGGCGATCTGAATAGGAAAAGCACGCACAGTATGGGGGTCCCTACTGCCAGAATTGTTGAACGGCCAGCGTGGCATACTCGGTCAGTGTCTCTGAATGGAAAGGCATCATAATTGTAGCTATCTAGATGTGCGCTCAGCCCACCGCGAAGTACTCACGCGGTTGAACCCATGTCGCCGGATTCTGTGACGTGTGTCCGACTCAGTGTTGTTACTAACCTAAGGCATTTGGTGTATCTGTTATCAGTTCGAAAAAAACGCAATACTTACACTCGTTTGAGTGATATTTAGTGGCCGTATTTTACCGCCTGGCTGGTAGTTTATGATGGAGCATTGACATCTCCGTGTCATGGGCATCACCGCGTCCTCTGCGCAGCCCCGCGACCCCGCTCCGCCACCGTTGGCGCTCGCACAAAGCGCTATTGCTGCGCCATCAGGAGACGGCTTTTTGCCCGAGATTTTGGAGCTTCTCGCTGCGTTTCTCGTCGGCTATGACGTGCTCCAGCTCGTGCACGTGAACCGCGCCTTCCGCTCGGCCCTAGCCACGCCCTCAGTATGGGCATCGCGCATCCGTGGGACGCATCGTGATGCTTCTAAACCGCCGCCGCCGTTGCACAAGTGGTGTGCCGAGCAGAGTGCGTACTTTCGCGCTCGCTCGCTGCTGTTTCGCGGTCTCAAGTCGCTTCCTTCGGGCCCGAGAAAGAAGCCTCGCAATGCGTTCCTCGAGATAATGAGACCCACGCGCGCACCCGAAAGTAACTGCGGCGACGCGTGCGCGCTGCCGTTCATGGTGCTGCCCGAAGAAGACGGCCGACTGAGCTTTGACGTGTGGTTCAGCCTGCTCGCTGCAGATACACCCGGAAATGGGGGCGGCATTCTCCTTGCGGCCCAATCCTGTTCGTGTTTCGACCCCAACCACACGCCGCATCACTATGACCGGTTTGTGCACATCGACCCAGACCGCAACTTGTACTGTTCCGTACTGATCGGCAAGCCCGTGGTCGCCTCGGACCTTGAGGTGAACCGGTGGTACCACGTCGCACTCACGTTTGACAGCCGTCGTCAGCACGTGTACCTGGATGGAGAGCTCGTGAGCGCCGGCTCGGGGCTGAGTCCACCACAAGACAAGTGGCACTGGACGCGCAGTGCGCAGCTCGGAACTGGTTTTATCGCCGAGAGCTCCCGGGGCAAGCCGACGGCAGCGTTTTCCGGTTGGTATCCGTTCCATGGACTGGTGGACGAGTGTCGCGTGTGGCACGACGTACTATCAGAGCAAGAGATCGAGCAGCTTGCGCGAGGCCGGCCAGTCGTACCGCAGCCAGTGTTTCAGCTCACGAGCGACAAGTTGCAGAGACGCGAGGGCGTGAGGCGCGTCAAGTGCTCACGGCCCGTGGAACGGCAGGCGCGAATCCACTCACATCGAGACGGGGCTACCACCACGAGCTTCTCTACGCTTTGATGCAAGCAAGACCCCCATTGACGTGTGTGCGGAGATGCACTAGTCCCGGTGCGTCGAGTCTGCTCCTCATTCCATGGACGTCACTATGGACTCCGCTCTCCCTCGAACTACTGACGTCTTAGCCAAATCAGCCAATCAGCTGTCTCTGTTCACTATTTCAGCCAATCATATGAAGCCTGTGAGGTTGAAGTGGTCCACCAGGATCTTTCCGCCTTTTGGCAGGCGTCGATTCACGGCTATCGCTCTTGTGGTCTCTAGGCACCATGAGCGGCTCCACGACGATGGAGGGGTATCTCTCCAAAAAGGGCCATGCGCTGCCCATCATGTCCGTGTTGCTCGCGTCGCTTTTGGTCCAGCAAACCCGAACAACGTTCCCTCTATATTTTCTTGCTATAGGCAACGCCGGTACTGTGTCCTCAAGGGCACCATGCTCGCCTACTACACGAATGCAGACGAGTGCGCGCGAAAGCTGACGCCACGGAACGTGCTCGAGGTCATTGGCGTCCGCGATCTCAGCGAGAGCAGCAGCGGCATGCTGTCGCCGTCGAAAAAGGCGACGTCGTTTGAGATCCAGTACTTGGGCGGCACGACCTACGAGTGCCGCGCTGACTCGCGCGAGGACAAGAACCAGTGGCTCGCGGCGCTGCAGCACGCGCTCGACGAGCCGAACCGCATCGTGCAGGACGAGATCGAGGACGCGCAACGCCATCTACAAAGCGAAGCCGACAAGGAAGACCGCGCCATGGCACTCGCAAGCGAGGCCGTGGAAAAGGCTCAGCGCCTGGCGAACGAGGCGGCCACGCTGGACGTAGCAATTAAGAATGGAAAGCAGACACGCGAAGAGCTAGCGGCTCGGCTCCAGCACGCGAAGATCGTGCTGAGCGAGACCGAGAAGAAGACGCAGCAGACCAAGAGCGCGTTGGAGAAGGCACGCGCCCGCGCCCACGATGAGGCAATGATGGTGGGGAATGAAGACGATGAAGAGACCAAGGGAGAAGAGGACGACGGAGAAGTCGTGTCCGTGGTGTCGACGTCAACCCACGCGGCCCAGGCGATCGCAACGCGAGTCGCTCACTTGGCGGCGCAGCTCGAAGTCGACCACACTGCCGAGGCCACGCAGACCCAGGAGATCGCGACGATCGAGGCGGCGATCGTTGAGACAGACCGTCAGATCCAAGAGTTCCAGACCCGAGCCACGGTGTGTGCGACCGAAGGCCGGAAACTCCGTGACGCCGCAGCCGCGAATCTGGTGAGCGCGCACTCGGCCAAGCAAGTCTCCCGCATGCGCGTGACGTCGTGGACCGCATCGTCGTCGCATCTCGATCCGCTGGCCGAGGGCTACTTGCTGGTCAAGCACCCGATGAAGCCGAGCATGCACCGCCGATACTACGTACTCTATGGCAATACGCTGTGCTGGTACAAAGACGTCGACGACTACAACCAGCACGTGGAGACACCGAGCGGCGTCGTACACGTCGCGGCCGTGGCCGAGTGGACGGGCAAGGTCGGCGGCATGAAGACGTTCCCACACGCGTTTGCCGTCACGACCGTCGAAGGCAAGACGCTCTACTGCTCGGCGCCCGTAAAACAAAGTGCCGTGACCTGGGACACAGCTCTGCATATTGGCCTAACGATGCCCGCGCTGTCGCCGCACCGCGCGCTGCAAGCCAAAATGCGGCGCGACTCGTTTGACTTGCTGTCGTCGACGCTGCAGGCGCCGTCGCCCGGGATGATGCAGCGCCGCGCGTCGTTGGCGCACGTCACGTCTACGGAGTCGCCTGACGCGACTTCTCAGCGACAGGTAAAGCCGCCTGCTCCGATCGCTGTTGGAGATGCAGCAAAGGAGTCGGCGGCATCGTCGCCACAACCGGTGGCCAGTGAGACGTGCATTGTGATTGAAGGATACCTGGTCAAGAAAAGCTCGCTGTTTCCGACCATGAAGAAGAAATACTGCGTGCTGGATCAGCTCCAGCTGGGCATTTTTGACTCCCACGAGCAGTACGATGCATCGCGAGCAGCGTCCAGTCAACACGGGGACCACGAGCAAGTGTTGGTGTGTGGGGTCTCGGATTGGGACGGCCACGGCACGCTGCTTCAGTACCACCACGGTTTCCAGATCCACACGGTGAACCACCACATGATCCAGTGCAGCGCCGCCAACGAAAACGAAAAGGCCAAGTGGATCACCGGCATCCACGAGGCGCTGCTCAAGTACAAAGACCAGCTATCGTCGCCCACACGTCGCGAGGAGCAGTTGCTCCAGGAGACACGCTCAGCGATCTTGGCGACTGTGGAGACCTCGAGTGGTACGGCCACTTTGCTATCCGTGGCCGAGAGTCTTCGAGCGAAAATCCAGCAACTCTACATGGAGCACTACCCGGCCAAGGCCCATGACGTGCCAATGTTGATGGACAAATATGCTGGGCGAGAGAGTGCGTTGGTCGCCCACTTGGATCGCATATACGGCACGGAACTCGCTCAGGACCGAGAGGTGCATGAGCTTGTCCAGACGCTCGAAAGTGCGGCCCAGGAGGCTCGTCGAGGCCGACGCCGGCTCAGCTCTGGCGTGAACAGCGGACTCAAAGAGTTTGGAAGGATGACGGGCGTGCTCGAGTGGACACCGATGGACCAGCGAGCGCAACGGGCGAGCTCTCCAGCGTCATCCTCGTTTAGCGTGCTCTCGGTCGACAAGCTTGTTCGCTACACTTCAGAGGCCACGTACCTGGCCGAGCCGTTCAACTCTGTCGAAGCGATCCGGTTGCTGGCGATAAGTGACGTTCCCGCCGAGTCCTCGACGACTTTTTGCGTCACGTATTGCCGTATCGATACCGACGGCAAGCCTCCGCCGTCGGGTCCGTCTTCACCTCATTCTCCGAAACAACAAACGACTTCCGTGATGCAGCTGAACGCGCTGACCGAGGAACAGCGAACGCTGTGGATGGCCAACATTCGTAGCGGCCTGGGTATCGTTGCTGCTCATGCCACATCGCCAACAGAAGCTTTGACTGCCCAGGGGGAAGCTGAGCCTCTGCAAGCCGACAAGGATGAACTCAGGCGCAAGCTGATCGACTATTACCGCCGCCACAACCCTCGCCGTATTGGTGAGATCGACACGCTCTTGCACTACTTTGCGGGCCGCGAGAAGCTCCTGCTCGTCGATCTTGACGCGACGTACGGCAGCAGCATCAGCACAGATCCCGAGTTCCTATCGTTACTGCCGCCAAGCACTGAACGTGCTGAGCCCACGAGTCCGCGGAGCAGTGATGACGCACTTCGGTACGAGAGCTACTTGTGGGTGAAACACCCCGCGGTCGGAGGAGGCTTTCAGAAATGCTACTGCGTACTGAAGAACACGCAGTGGTCCTGCTTCGAGAACAGTCGCGATGCTCACGCGGCTTTCGGGAACGACCAAAAGGCGACGTCTCCACGCAGCACGTCAGTGGCGACGCCGCCGAGGCCGCCTCTGCTGTCGGACGTCGTGGTCAATCTCAACTACCTCAATGCGAAGCTGCATAGTATGCGTGTCTTCAACATGGAGGGGCAGACCCAGGGAGCGATCTTACTGCGCGCCGATGTCGACCTGTTGTTCCAAGAGTGGACTCGCGCGCTTCGCAAGGCCGCCAACATGCAGCAGCAACTGAGCGCGCCCGTCGAAGCAGTCGAGGACGACATGCCGCCGTGGTGGCGTGGCCTGCACGATAAACTCGTCGTGTTCTATCAGCAGCACCATCCAGGCAAGGAAGGCGACGTTGCGAACCTCTTGCGGTCGTTCGAAGGCCGAGAGCAGGATCTGCTCATCGAAATCGATCGCATCCACCACACCCAACTCGCTGACGACCCTGAGTTTGCGAGTCTTCTCCCGGCCCCAGAACCTGTAGATGAGATCTCAGCCGTGGAATCAAGTCACGAGACCTCATCGATTTTGATGGAAGGCTACTTGGTGAAACGTGGCCATCTCGTGCCGTCCATGCGGAAGCGATACTGCGTGCTGGTCAAAAATGTACTGACATACTATCTCACCCAAGAAGACTCGCGCAATAGCGACACGTCGCAGCCGCTCGGGAGCTTCCGCGTCGAAATCGTGAGCGACTGGCACGGCAAGACCGCGATGCAGACGTACGAGTTCGGCATGGAGCTCGAGACCCACGACGGCAAGACGTTTTTCTGTGCGGCGTTTTCCAGTGAAGAGAAAACGCAGTGGATTCGCGCGTTCCATCATGGCATTGCCATCTCGCGAGCCGCGGCCGCAGCCTCTGTGCCAGATTCAACGCCAGGCGACGCCGGAGCCGAGACGGAAGAAGACCGCTTGAAACGGGACCAACTCCGCGAGCGACTAGTGACGTATTATCAGGAACACAATCCGCGCAAGCTCGTGGATCTCGACTTGCTCTTGGCGTGTTACAAAGGCCGTGAACTGGCGATGCTCGAGGCCATGGACGCGACCTACGGCTCACAACTGCTGCTCGACGAGTCCATGCTTCGGCTCTTGCCACCACTGAACGCCCACACCCAGGCGCTGCGTCAGCTCGAGTACGATGGCCCTCTCGAACGTGCCGCGGGCGGAAACAGCGACGCGGCCTGGAAGCATATCCAGCGAGTGTACGTGTCCCAAAAGGGCCTTACACTGACGTTCTATGCGTCTCGAGAAGGCTTCAAGGCTGGCGCCGCGGCGCTGACATCGGCCGCAGATAGGGCCGTGACGGTGCTCGCCGCGAAACCGGTGGACACTGCGTGTCGCTTTGCCGTCGAGACGACGGAGCATATCTGGATGTATTTTCAGGCCCCCAACGTCCTCGAGAAGGCCCACTGGTTGCAGCTTCTTCAGGCAGCACTAGATGCCGTGCTGGCCAAGACCATCCTGGAAGAAGAGCGTCTCTACCTCGCGCAGCACGAAAAGGACGCCTCGTCCCCGCGAGGAAGTGTGCTCATGAAAGGCGTTCTCATGGTCCGTATGGATTTTGCGCAATCCCTGGAAGAGTACAGGCAGCAGCTCCAAAACCTCTCAGGATCGCCGACGGCTGCCACGTCGCCCAAGAGTCCGCGGTCGCCGCCGAGTGAGTCGTGTCCGTTGACCGAGTGCTACATCGTGATTGAGAACCACAATGAACTCTCGCTCTACGCGAACGACGATCGAAGCCGACTGATTGCGACTGTGACGGCGCTGTCGACGCGCGCGTGGAAAGCGACCGGTGGCGTCGCACCGCTCAGCAGCGACAGCTCGGCAGCCGAGCGGTTCCCGTTTCAAATACTCACGCAAGAGCAAGTCGTGCTCAGCTGCGGTGCCGCGACCGATCTAGAGCGAGCCAAGTGGATCCAGCAGATCCGACGTGGCGCCCAGCAAGCCTCCGCCGTGGAGATGCTCAAGGCCCAGTTTGAAGAAGAGAACGAACCAGCTGGGGATGAGCAGAAGCCGGCTGATCGACGCACTTCCATTGTCGATGAAGCCACCGGTGAACGGCGAGGATACTTGTTCTATCAGCTGGGGGCGTCTTCAAGCAGTGCCGCCACCCACGACGAGAAAGAGGGCTTCATCCTGCTCCGATCCCGCGCGTCGATGAACATCTACGCCGACGAGAGCGCGTACTTGCGAGGCGACCCGGCGCTGTCGACGTTCCGCGTGGTCGAGATCTCGACACAAGTCACTGGCGACAGTAGCAACATCGTGCAAAGTCCCGGGGGCCACTTCCGCAAGCTCTTCAACGCTATCGGAGGGTCGTCGCCCAAAGCGTCCACGAACCGATTTGTGTTTCAGTTGCACATCGTCGACGAGCGACAGAATTTCGATGCGAAGGAACCGAATCGATTGGTCTCGTTTTTCCCCGCGACTGCCGACGAACAGAACCAGTGGACTCGCTCCATTCAGTCCGGCATCAACATGCTCAAGGGTGAGCAGCTACTGCTGGACGAGAAGGCGGTGTTGGCCATCGAAGCGGCCCATCAATCCGATTCCCTCAATGAGGCAGACAGTGAAGAGACCTTTCTCTTTGCGACGTCCGCGATAGAAGGCACACTCGTCATGTGTCAGCCCAGCGAGCCTCCTGTTACCGCGTTTGCGGTTCTGCGCCACACTCGACTGCTCTGCTTTGCGTCTCGTGAGGTGGCTGCTGCGTGTGCACAGGGAACCAGTGAACCGCAGGCCTTGTTGGACATGGAGATCGGTTCCTTTGCCGACTGGACAGCAAGCAGGGGCTTCCAGCTGCTACCCGCCTGGACTGGCAATGCGGTTCAAACCAAACCACGCTTTTTCTCGGCCACGTCAGACGACGAGAAGCACCGTTGGCTCCATGCCGTCCAACACGAACTCGAGTTTGCACTCGCTGAGCAATACCTCGATGAGGAGACCAAGGAGTTCGCACGACTCGCTGCCGCACACGTCGCCGCAGCAACAGGAGGCACTCAGCCTGTGGCAGGCCAGGTTGGCGACGTGCCTCCACCACTTCGACTGGAAGTTGAGTACGCCACCAGTTTGTTGGCTCCATGTGGCGAGAACGGTTTGCCGTTGTGATGAATACGTCGCTGTGGTTATTCAAAGACGGTGGTGACGCCTGCGCCGATGACTGGCAGGTCCGAGCCATCGAACGCCACGAACTCATCGCGGCGGAGGAGTGGATCCCACCGACGACGTCCGCCGCGATATTTATTGGCACGCAGTTCCGCCATGGCCTTCGCCTCGAGAATCAGGATGGCGCGAGCCTGGAACTGACATTCGCTCTACACCAAGATCGAGACGTCTGGCTGACCAGCATTGTGGGCTGCCTCGAGCGATCCGTGGCCACGCAAGGAGACAATTCGAGTCGGTTCATCAGTCGCGACGCTGCGCTCGCGTTCGTGCCCGGTGCGGCGATGGAAGGGTATCTCAAAGTGCGCGAGAAGCAGCAGCGGAGCAGTAGTCGGTTGTTTAAGCTCCAGGCTGCCAAGTGGAAGACCCAGTACGCCGTGCTGATCGGTACGCAGTGGCTTCTCTACGAGACGCAGCAGCAAGCACTCGCACTGCATGGCCACAGCCATCCAATGGATACCGGTGAAGAGCAGAAAGAAGAAGGAGAGGACGTGCTGCCCGACGTTGTGCTCGAGGTTCTTGTCACCGAACCGTGGCGGTCTGGCAATAAAGACACGGACGACGAGGAACTAGAGACTCACGGCTTTGTCGTGGTGGGGAGAAAGACGTCAGTGTTTGACGGGGCGACACAACTCTCGCCTTCGCAACAGCCAGATGCACAGGCAGCCGTGGGATACATGATGGAGTGCAAGGCGCACACAAGTCTCGAGCGCAAGCGGTGGCTCAACGCCATGGAAGATCAGCTCATGAATGAGCATCGGGAACAAGAGATGGTCAGCAAGGCCCTGGACCAGCAGAAGGGCAAGGCCGTGGCGCAGCAGACCGTCAAAGCCAAGATCCAAACGCTCCATGCCGACGCCAGGCGCCAGTCGCTAGTTGTCAAGGAAATGCTGGCGAGCATGGCGACGGAAGCGACGACGTCCGAAGAAGAGGACGACGAAGACGAAGAGTACGAAGAAGACGAGGAGGAGGACCCAGTCCATGGGCCACTGGCGATCCGCTCACGATCGCTTGGACGCGTACGCAGTCCCGAAAACTCGCCCATGTATCGACGGGACCTCCAAGAGCACTGCGCCGGTCGCATGTTCTTTGGCGACGATCCCTACGGATACGACGCGCTTGGCTCCCCAAAGAGTAGTCCGTCCCATCCGTGGTGGTCCTGGCAGTCGGTCTTTGCGTGCTGCTTCGATCGACCGCCTCTCGCTGTCTCCACGACCGTCGCAGCGGCTTCCATCGCGCCACTCAAGAACCCCAAGTACGTCTACGAGTTCTACCACGAGGACGCGCCCTCGACCATCGACGAATGGTGACCACTTTCTTCATCGTACGTACTTTCAGTAACACTGTATAACGGATGTGGAGGACTTTTTCTCTCTATTGGGCCGGCGGCACGAGCCCCTGGAACTCGCGCACTTTGGTGAGGTAGTCCATCGCGACCCCGAGCGCCCACGACTTGAGCACGACGTGGCCTTCGTAGAACGCGCAGTGACTGCCGTGGGCCGTCTCAATGAGCACGCGGAGCGGGTCCACCTTGAATGCCTCGTACGGGATGTTCTCTTTCGTGCACACGGGGTCGTCGAGTGCGTTGATGCACAGCGTGGGCCGCTGGATGCGGTCGGCCTCGCGCATGGGGTTGTTGTACTTCCAGTACGTCTCAATGTCTTCGTACCCGTGCATCTTCATGAAGACGTGCTCGTCAAACTCGCGGATGCTCGAGGCCTTGAGCGCTGACGGCACGTGGATCACGTCTTGAAGCTCGTTGACGTGGCGCGAGAGAAACTGCTTGAGACTGAACGTCATCAAAAAGTCGTACAGCGGATGGATCTTGCCGCCGCAAAAGAGATCGAGGGCATTGTACCCCGGGGAGATCATGACGCCCGCCTCCAGTCGAGACTGCGCGCCCGTCTCACCGAGATATGAGCAGAGCAGCCCCGAGCCAGCCGAGAAGCCGACGCCATAGAGCTTGGCACTGGGGTAGGCCCGTTCAATGTGGGCGATGGCCTGCTGGAGATCGCGCACACAGCCAAAGGCCTGGAGCTTGGGCGTCGTGAGCTTGACGCCGCCGTGGCCGCGCTTGTTGAAGACCACGGGGCGGTACCCGCGCTCCAGGGCCTCGGCGCAGAGCGACCGCATGGCCGCGCTACAGCCCGTGAGACCGTGGAGCACGACCATGATGGGCGCGTCCGCCGCGAGGTCGTGGACCGAGTGCGAACTGGATTCCAGCGCCCAGTCCAGCGCGGCCTGGCCGCCGTCGTCCAGATCCAGCAGCTCGCGCTTGTACCGGAGGTCGGCTTGCGGCACGAGGAACGTGAGCACGATCTGCATGTGCGTGTTGGTCCACCACGTCGGCGCGTACTGGTCCAGTGCCGGTTGAAGCGACTACCATCAAAAATGTCAGGACGACTCTGGATCGGAGCCCTCATCTCCGGATAAAATCCAGAGAGATCGGTTAGACGTTTAGACCGCACCTTGGTGATAAACTCGTTGAGCTTGGACGGCCCGTAGATCATGCGCTTACTCGTGTGGCGCGCGCCGCGCACCTTGTTCGCGACATACAAGGCGCCACCAGAGATGACTACCGCCGCCGCGATTGTCTTGAACAATCTGTCCAGTTCACGCTTTCTAAGCCTTCCTCTGAATTCCCTCCAGAGCATTGGTTAGATCTCTCACCGGTTAGACGCGAGGAGCTCCGTCAACATCTTCGTCCTGTGGGGGGTCTAAATGGAGACGGCGGTGGAGAGGATTGGAATCTGCGGCCCGTTATACAATGGGATTAATCGATCCTCGCTCTGGAATCCAGAATCTCGCTCTGGAATCCAGAGTCTCGATTGCCCTTAAGGTCCAGGGCCGTGACGACACGTCCCATCATGCCATGCATGCGTGGGTGCCGACGGGACCGCCAATCATTGGCCAGTTTGACGGTAGAGTCAGATACTCATCTTCCTTAAATCAGTACACTGAAGATACCTCGACCACATGATGACGTACTGGACGCAATCAACTCCTGAAGAGCCACCATGACATCGATGTAGCCATGTCCGTGACGCTTGCTTTACTTTGTTCAATACTGTATTGTCACATCTGGCGGTCGTATGGCCGTTATATCTCCTCCGGTTCCTCTTCATCACCTTCTGCTTCACCATCTCCACCGTGCTCACGCTTTGTTAGCTCCCGCTCATGGCGTTCTTGGATCCGCTTCATCTCGTCTTCGCACTCGCCGAGCTGCTCCTGCAAGAGCTCAATCTTCTGCTGCATTGCTGCTCGTTCCTTCTGCCAACTCGCACGTTCTTCGTCGTCGACAACAGACGACTGCGAAGAAGAATTGGTCGCGCTGGCCGATTCATTACCCGACTGTTGCCGGGTGAGCATCGCACCATACTGAGCTTTGATGTGCTGCAGCTGCTCGCGCATCTCGTTGCCCACCTCGGCTCGGATCTTGACTTCCATCTCCAACTTTTCGGCGTTTGTTTGAGAGAGCTGAATCCGCAGCTCATTGTTTTCCTGCTCCAGTTGTGCCTACGAGTAACAAGCACGCTTTTGTCAGTGCCATGTGCCTACAGCGAGTGGTCAGTGTGACGTACCGATCGTTGGCGATGGGCTTCCAGTTCGCGCTCCATCATAGCGACCAGTGCGCTTGCATTCGCAGCAGGAGCAGCTACCTGGACAGCGTGGGGTACTGCTCTGGATGCCCGTGGTGGGCGTCGGTGAGCAGCCTGACTCGGGTCACGCTTCATGTGGCGACCGAAGGACTCCCGTTTCACCGGCTCAGCCTGATCGTCAGCAACGGCTGCCTCTCCGTCGGTCGATGTCCGCCGACGCTTTCGGAGCCGTCCATCGAGGTCGTAATACGTGGCTGCGACCGACTTTCGCCCCGACGACTTTTGAACAGGAACAAGCTCACGCGCCATGGCACTGTACTTGAGCGTTCGAAGTGTCTCGTCAAATTCGTGGCTGGATGGGTTCACAGCGACGATCATCACAAGCGGGCTCTGTTTCCGTCCAATGAGGTTTTCTTGAAACAGCTACATAAAGAAATCGACACGTGAGAAGAGGCCTATGGGTTTGAGAAGACAACAAAACTTACTCTCGTCAGCTTGGATTCCCGAAAGGGTACCATCTTGTGAAGCGCCACAGGGTGCTGCTGATTCCACCGCATCGTCTCGAGACAACGCATGAGATTCATGAGGGACCCATTGATTTTGCTGGCTTCTTGCATGCGTAGTCCTGTTGCACCAGTCTTGGCACTGCGCTCGGAGCCGGCAAGGTCGACAATACTCACTTTGCTGCGGAGTGCCGTGGCGCCGCGTGGGCCTTGGTGGTAAAAGTACAGCGAGAAGATACAGTGGCTACGACTCGAGTCCATGTTGCAGTTGGTCTCGGCGACCTGCTTGTTCTTCTTGCCCATCGCGAGCAGCTCCATGGCGTCTTTCCGAGACTTTAGCGTTCGCTCCTGCATGCCACGAACTTGGATCTTGCCGTCACAGTCTTGGAGACGGAGTGCGCGCCGCTTCCGCACGGGCGCTGTCAGTAGATCGTATACGTTCTCATTGTAGATCTCGAGGTACGACGCTGTGATCTTGGTTACGGGCGCTTCTTCATTCTCCTTGCGTCGCCCGAGTTCTTCCATCACAAACTGGAGAGCTCGTGGCAGCACGCCGGCGTGCTCGTCGGTCCCCGTGATCGTGTACGTCTTGCCCGAATTCGTGACGCCGTACGCAAACACCAGACCGTTCTTTCCCGCAAATGCCGCTTCGAGCACGGGCCTCGTGGTCGCTTCAAAGAGCTCCTGTTGGGCCGTTAGCGGCGTGAAAATTCGCGAAAAGTGGAACGACGTGGCCGTGCCCGTGGACCGATACGACTGCGACGTCTTGGGCGGGTGCGCCAGCAGCGCCGTCTCGGACACGACGCGGAAACACTCTTCCTGGCTTGCGTGCGAGTCGTCGTGTTCGTTCTCGGGCATGGATTCGGTCACGAGCGGACGGATGCGAATCACGATCTGCACTTTGCTGTCGTCCACGTCGTCGTCACAAGCGCCTTTCTCCAGCGCTGCACTGAAGCTCAGCTTGCGCGCAATCTCGAGCATGTCGTCCGAGAGCCGCTTCTTCTTGTCTGCGGATCGTGTGCGCATGGGCGGCTTCGGAGTCGGCTCTTTGGGCTCGCCTTTCACGGCCGCTTCGACGGCTTTCGACGCGCTTTTTGCGTGGGCGTCATTCTCAGCGTTCACGCTTTTGCTTACGGCCAGCGCCATCCGTGGAACCGCGTTCGTCGGGAAGATACAGCCGGGTGAAGAAGACGCACTACGGATATTCGCAGTATATTGGAGCAAAGATGTAAATTGCCTTCCACAGTAAGGGGCTCGTCCGCGCCTTCTTTTGAACATTTGAAAGGAGGCTTTTATTTGGGTACACACGTTACAGCCCCATATCACACGATTAGAAGCCTCTGTCACTAATAGTGACGATAAGGTTTTACCTTGTTGCTAAGGTTTTTTAGAATGGCTTGGGGGGGTCGGGGGACAAGGGATCTCTTCCTCACACCAATTGAATATGCTGCGCCACTTCTTGCTGGCGTTGCTGCTCGTATGCGTGGCCTGCCTGGCCGCCGTGGAGGCCGACCCTCGCGAGGTCGAAAGCGTCGAGTACGCTCTCTCCATCCATACCGCTTTTACTCTTTTGTAAGGTATAGAAGCTGAGCAAATTGCATCCGTAGGTTCAAGGACGACTTCGGCGACGAGTACGACGACCGGCTCACGCGCACGGGCGATCTCGACCAGCGCTTCGTGTTTGAGCTCGAGCACAACGTGCCTTCCGGCTCGTCGCCTTTCTCGCCGCGCGGCAAGGTCGAGGTCGTGATCAGCTCGTCGAGCGCCAAGCCCAAGGTCACGTTCGTGGACACGCCGCTGCTCAGCGCCGCCGACATTGCCCACTTGGAGTCGCTGCTGCGCGCCGGCAAGCACTACTCGGTGCGCGCGCGGTCGGACCCCGCGAATGCCGCGTCGCCGTTCGTGCTGTCGTCGATCCCCATGTGCATGCTCGCTGGCACGCGCATGCGCGAGGACCTGACGCTCCACCTCTCGGACAATGGCAAGCTGCTCGCGATCGAGTACCTCACGCCGTACGTGAGCGAGGCCACGTGCCTCGAATTCCAGAAGGTATTGTTCTGGAGAAAGTGGTCGTACATTAGAGGGAGGGCTTACGGTTGTGATGGCTGCACAGCGTGACCTCAAGAACGCCAAGTTCTCGCCGCAGGCCGCCGTGCTCAAGGCCCAGAACGGACCATCGTACGTATCACCTGGACGTGGGTGAGACTCAAGGGGCGGTTTTATCTCAGTCTTTTTTCGATGCAATGTATAGCCCACCGAAGCAGGTCGCGCCCAAGAAGAAGGCAGTGCCCAAGGGCGTCAAGAAGCCCGTGCAGAGCGAGGAAGGCGAGCCAATGGCCGAGGAGAACCAATCGTTCTTGCGTCGCTACGTAAGTTTGGGCTGCAATTGGATCACGGTAACTCTGAGGAAAGGAGACTGACGTGAGGATCTCCGGTTTGGCTGTATTTTGGTAGTGGTACATTATCGTCCCTCTTGTCGTGATGAGCTTGTTCGGAGGCGACGGTGGGGCGCAGGGCGGTGCACCGGCCGGCGGTACTGCGCCTACCGGCAGTGCTGGTCCGCGTCGGCGATAGTCGGTGGCGTTCTCTCCCGATTGCACGACGCTCGTTATGACGATTCGAATGTTCCGATGGAGCGTCACTGCTTCACCTACATTTTACAACTATAACGTGGTTATGCAGATCATACGTGATACCATGCTTTTTGCTCACATACTGAGCCTCTTGTCGTTTCCATCACCACGTGCAACCGCTCACCACCTTCCCAACTTCTTTTAGGTATTGAAGTACCGTGCTAATATTATTGTGGGTGTAGATGCTGAGTCACTGGTATTGTGTGATTTGTCGACTCCAGACTGGGCTTTGCTCGCTTACATAAGAAGAGCGATTGCCGGCTTGGGCGACAACTGCTTGAAGGTAGTGATCTGACAAAGGCGTTAGGCACAAGCGACTTCACATCAACATTCAGGCGCAGGATCATCGTGATATGAAAGTACCACTCAGTGTGCTGGCGGAGACGCCCAAAATTGTTGGTACGTTCCCGCAGATGCATTATCTTGCACCATGCCGATTCTTGTGTGATGTCTGAGACGTCTTCGTCGAGTCGCGGTTGTTGAAGAAGCCCGCGAATGAGCCCGAAAGCATCTCCTGAGCTCTCAATCTTCGCCTTCCAGATGACGGCGTCGCTGTCACTCGCCTCTGCGACCCAGAGGAAGTACCAGTCATCATTCAAGTCGGTTAACACCACCATTACACGATTTTTGGCGAGGTCAAACGCGACGAGCTAAGCTGTCGCTTGGGCATGATCTGTTGAAGCCACGGCCTTCTTCACTTCGACAACGAGTCGGGCGTCCTTGAGTTCGTTCACTATCGCACGGTTCCCAATAGCTTCTTCGCTGAGTATGAGCAGATCGGAGCGTCCAGAGAACTCATGCCCTCGGATTGTGATCGTGAGGAAGTTTTTGCCGTATTCGACACCAACTACACACAGATTCTGTGCCTCCTGGACACTCCGGAGGTTGTTCTCGAAATACGTTTTGTACTCGATGCAGTGCTGATCTTCGCGTTTCGTATCCTCCCACGCAAATTTCCCAACCACTTGTGAGTTGTCAGCGACAGTGAGTTGCGGTGTTGCATTATCTCGGACGATGATCGTCAGCCCTCTTAGGATATCATCTCCCGCCTTAATGCCAATTCGCGAAAGTGGATGCTTTCGCTTCCGGGGCGGTAGCACCACCAAGACGTGGAGGAAGTGGGCGGGCAACGGCTGAAAACCGAAATATTCTTCACTGTCGAGCGTCTTCCCTGGATCCATAAGCTGGTACGCAGTTGGGTCGATCTCGCGTTGCAGCACACTCACGGCATCCTTTTGGGAAAGCCACTCGCCGTCCTCGTTCCGCGCCAAGTAGAGCATCATATCAGCAGGAACCAATCCGTGACGCTCTTTGTACGTTCTGTTCTTGTGGACGATTCTCGTGAGATCCTCCGCCGTCGCGTTGCGCCCACATTGGACGGAGAAGATGGTGGCCGGGCGTTGCACAACAGCAAAATGACGACGCGTGAGGTCTGGTGCGGCATATTCGACATGGCCACCATCTTCTCCGTCCAATGTGGGCGCAACGCGACGGTGGAGGAGCTCACGAGGGCCATCCACAAGAACAGAAAGTACGAAGAGCGAGGCGGAGTGGCCGTCGACGATTTGAAGCTCTATTTGGCGCGGAAAGAGGATGGCGAGTGGCTTGATGATGATGATGCCGCGAGTGTGCTGCAAGGCGAGATCGACACAACTGTGTACCAGCCTATGAACCCGTGGGAGACTCTCGGCAGCAAAGAATGTTTCGGTTCTCAACCGTTGCCCACTCGCGTGATGCACGTGTTGGTGGTGCTCCCGTCACAACATCAATCGACAAGCATTCGGGTCTGGTGTGGTACGTACCTCACAGACACCGTCTTCTCCGTCCAGATTGATCGCAACGCGACGGTGGAGACGCTCGCAAGGATCATCCACAAGCGCATGAAGTACGAAGAGCGGCGTGGACTGTCCGCTTCTGATGTGCAACTCCACTTGACGCGGAAGGAGAATGGCGAGTGGCTTGTCCAAAACGGCACCCTGAAGCGTTTGGTGCAAGGCGAGATCGACACAACTGTCTATCCGATTATGGATCCACAGAAGACACTCGACAGTGAAGACTATTTCGGTTCTCAACCGTTGCCCACTCGTGTGATGCACGTGTTGGTGGTGCTCCCGTCACAACATCAATCGACAAGCATTCGGGTCTGGTGTGGTACGTAACTCACAGACACCGTCTTCTCCGTCCAGATTGATCGCAACGCGACGGTGGAGACGCTCGCAAGGATCATCCACAAGCGCATGAAGTACGAAGAGCGGTGTGGACTGTCCGCTTCTGATGTGCAGCTCCGCTTGGCGCGGAAGGAGAATGGCGAGTGGCTAGCCCGTGAGGACGCCCTGAAGGGTATCCTGCAAGGCAAGATCGACATGACCCTTTACCCTCCCATGTTGCCACTTCGGGTGCTCGATGACTTCGAGTATTTCGGTGTACAATCACTTCCTGTTGACAAGCTCCACGTGCTGGTGGTGCTTCCACTTGAAGAGATCGATGACGACGTATCGTTGCAAGATGAACCAAGGAAGCGGAAGTACGACCATTCCCAAGTGGATGCGTGTGCCGGCCAAGAGATTCTCTCGAGTCTGAATATCCATGTGGAAGAAGTGTCGTCCACTCCAATCAGTCGTCCTAACAATGTCTGTGCGGCTGATGGTTTCGAGTGGAACTCTATCTCCGTTGACTGCAAGGAAGACGAGAGCGCGCCCAACAAAGCCCGGCTATGCGATCTGTATCAAGCGTATCTCGCTCGTCATCTCGACGATGTGCTTAAGACCGAGAAGCTGTGTGTGGTCGGCGTGCCTGAAGACCTCAAGATACTCACGGTTGGTGTGCGCGACATCCAATTCACCGGCCAACCCGACCTCCTCATTCTTAGTGGTCGCGCACGTAACGACGCGTCGAGCCTCCAGCTTCTGCCCGACGTTCAAATGCTGGTCGAAGTGAAGCAGCGAGTCGATCCTGACGACGACTTCATGGCCATGACGGAGCTTATCGCGTTGGATCTCGTCACGCGAACGCCGGTGGTGGCACTTCTGACCGACTTGAACTCGAACTGGCGCTTCTTCCGGGTTGCCGAGGCGACCGACGATCATGCCGTTGTCCACAAGACGACCATCACGACCCCAAGAGAAGCGTTTGACGTGCTGCGAGAGATCTTGAGCCACTCAGTACGTGAAGTCGAGAATGGACGTGATGGCGTAGCAATGGATCGACCAGTCAAGAGGCGCAAGCTGTCGCATCTGCAGCGAGCTGGAGGTGGTGGCCTTCGCGAGCTCGTCAAACGTTTCAGTGACGTCAGAGATGAGTTGGGCCCTGATGGTGCTGCTGAACTGGCGTACGAACTCGCTAACCATCTGGTGCAATCGATTCCGGCTTACCACTTTCACTCGTGGTGACGGACTTTGATGGAGCACAATGACACGCAGCGTCTCAAGATGCCACCACAACCGCCATGCTCATCGAAGAAAACACAACAGAATCTCGTGCTATAGCATTTAGTCCGGAGCCTGTCTTTATGGCACCCACGTTACATGCACGTCTCACCATTGCACCTTCGACTTTATTTCTAAGGTTAGTGGGCGAAAGGTACCACCTGAACGGTCCTCATCAGCGCACACGCTCCTGCCAACTAAAGAAAAACTGTCACGTCAGCCACCACGGTCTCATGACTGTCTCTCTTGCAGTTCTCTGACCTTTTCTTAACTTGCAGACTCTTCGGTCGGTCCATCCGACGCGACATGAGCACTAGTCGCATCCACAGCATATCTCTTCTTCTTGAGCAGGTGTAGCTCCATCGTATAGATTGTCTAGACGCTTCACGTCTTGCTGACCAGCATCTCGCCTTCTCTTTCCCCGCCAAACGTGGTCCGCAGGCTTCTGTTCACCGGCCAGTCGTGGTTCCCCAGTAGCTGACCCCAGACCGTCTCATCCCCCGTTGCGATCACCACGCCCACAGCGCTCCCCTTAACCAACCGCGTCGACATCAGTAGCACATTGCTACTCACCAGCGGACTTGTCCGGTCGGTCACAGTCACCGTGACTGGCTTGAGCCTGCGCGGGGTCTTCCTGTCGCCAGCCTCCAATACCTCTCCCTCCTCTTCTCCGTCATCTCCCACCAGCGTCGTCTGATCCACCATGCAGTCGGCTGAGCACTCGATCACGCGGAAGTCAGCGCCCACCACTTCTCCGGCCTTCACTTCCACGACGTCTCCATAGACCAGACTGGCGGCGTCC
>JAADXL010000666.1:0-19861 GCA_023337755.1 Pythium aristosporum | reverse complement strand
TGCAGCCCACACATGGGCCGCCTGCTCACGACGGCTAGCACGACCATCGAGTCCACCGAGGCCCAAGACGTCTGCCTCGACTCACTCCGCGCGCTTGTCGCCGCATCGGCATCGATCCCGTGCTTGGCCAATGTCAACTTCCCGCCGACAAGTGGCCACTCTCACATGCGCCGGCTTATCAGCGACTATGGCATCTTCAGCGGAATGCTCAACTGCACGTTCGACATGGCAGCGCCGCTGAATCTGTCGAACGTGGGGCAGAACTTTGTCATGGACTGCAAGGAGATCAACGGACCGTACGACTACACGTGGGTCTGGATCGTGCTCGGAATTTTGTTTGGTCCGACGGTTCTTGGAGTCCTCTATTTACTCATCCCGCGCGGAATCAAGAAGATTAAGAGCTGGCGTGACGAGCGTGCCAAGCGTGCGCTCGAACAAACCGATACGGCCAAGGGTTTATTCTCCAGAGTAGGCAACCAGGCGTGAGGAGAGAGCGACGTCGGGCCGAGCTGCTAACAGCCTATCACACTGTCTTCAAGTCCATGGATCTAGATAATACAGAACACGGATATTTCTACCCCAGGGTTTCGCAGACCAGAGGCCGGATCTGGTCACTAGAACCATAGCCCATCTTTTGTTCCGCTGAGTCTGCACTTACAGCCACAGGATCACGTACTTAAACATGCGGCAGCTCGACAAGAAGTCGATCCAATAGGTTTACTCCCAGGGTACGGACGACAGATTTCATGTACTACGTAGTATGCAATATGAAACTCTCTCTCTCTCACCCCTCTCTCTCTCTTGCTCTCCCTCTCCGTGGTCACACCTGCCCTCGCTTCTATGTCTTCTTGCAGTTGCAGTACGCCCATTGGTAGCCTTCGACGCCCCCGCTTCGGTAGACGGACAACGCGCACCAGCCTCGCGAGGAGCCCACGTCTGTGGAGCTGGCGTACACTCTGGTGATGAGCGTTGTGCCGTCTTCGGCATAGTAGTTCCAGTTGATCATGCAGCCATCTTCGTTCACGTGGTCCGTGTACTTCCAGTGGACGCCCTCGGTGCCTCCCGCTCGGTACGCGTAGAGCATCGTCCACGATTTGGAGTCACCCGGGAGTGTACAGTAAGAGTACGGGCCATTGTCTTTCGCGTACATGAACCACCGCCAACACGCATCGTCCATCCTGGGAGGCCTGCAATCCCAGCCCCGCGTAGCCTCGAGGGATGAGTTACCAGCGACAAGAATCGATTGCGCTGATGCATTTGAAGCTGCGGGCTGTGCGGACACCGACGTCGCAGTCGACGCGATGGAAGCGAGAAGGAGACCGGCGCGCAGCATGGAGGAGGACCTGGATGTGGCCGGGGCTTGGCAAAAGGCGGAATGGAATGGGTGATTGGTCTCTCCTAGACTCGTCAGTGGAGGAACCGAGCATCTTCTTATGCTGGTACGAGATCACTTGCAGTACTGATCTCCCGTGCATTTATCTCATGTCCAAATTTTCCCATCCCTCATATGCGCCGATGCGGTCCGGAAGTGATGTGCCACGGCAGATGGAGGGGCATCTGATGCAACTCGCATCCTTTTCCTTCCGCTCGAGATGTTCGTTTCTACCGGAGCGCTATTGCTTTAAGCGTGAGCGTACACGCAACTCCGCGTTCATGCAGTGCACGGGCACTGTAAGCGCGTAGCTCCATAGTGTTTTCTTGTTGCCTTCTGTACGTCAACTCAATCTCCGGTGAACTGGTACTGTGGAAACTTCGGGACCAAGGATTCGGCGGTCCAGTCCAGTATCAGTATCCGTCATCGAGGCCAGCTGAGAGGCGGCCAGGACAAGGGAAGCCATGTCTCACGACAGGGAACGGGACGGGTGGGAGTTCTTCGTCTCACGTTCCGTTCCATTTAATTATCAGCTCGTCGCACGCAGTTGAGCTAAGAGATGAACCCATTCGACGAGTCGTTCTACGCATT
Source organism: Pythium aristosporum (assembly GCA_023337755.1). NCBI lineage: Eukaryota > Oomycota > Peronosporomycetes > Pythiales > Pythiaceae > Pythium > Pythium aristosporum. The sequence continues at coordinate 17,898 of JAADXL010000666.1, read as the reverse complement.
TTAATGCGACCGACCCAGCGACGTCGCTGGGTCGACAATTTTTGATTGGGAGCCCACTCTCAGATTGAACTGCAAGTTGAAGTGGGTTCCTGATCAAAATTAATATATCAGGCCAATATATCAGGGTGGTGCTTGGAGGCTCCACAAGCTGTAGTATCTCTAAGCAGCACGGTCATACACGGATCTTGAAGGTTTATATGATTCAATTTCAAAATTCGCAGTCTGTTTACTATTATTTGATTCGTGTACTTATCATCTATTACAGGTATTTTGAAGTAATCCGGTGCTTGGACAGCTACAAACTGTACCGGCTGGCTATGGTGATTAGCAACGCGGCTCGTGCATGGGCAACTAATGAATGACAGCCAGTTATTAGTTGCTGGTTCTGTGGCAGTGCGCAATCGCTGGCAACCTCCATCCGCGGTGGTCGACAGCAACGTGATTCTCGGGCTCATGCGAAGCTGACGGCCACCGGTCAAACTGGTACCTTTGAGCTCAAAAGCACGGCGCGAGGCTCCTCGTCTTGGGATGGGCCCACCACTACTGAGTATCGTGACAGAAACAGCACGGCCGGCAAGACAGCTAATCTGGCGATGGACAGGAGGTCCCACAAGCGACCAGAGTTCCCCGAAATGCACTCGACCGATGTAGACGTCAACTACTCGGCGAATGTGCACTGTTGGCTCAATTCAACTTCGAATGCTGCGATGTAGTCGTTGGATTCTCATCAATCAATGAGGGCAATTTTACACGGAGAGCAATGAAGCAGACCAACGAACACCAGTGGAAGTGTGGGTTGGGGAATCATGTTGCACATAAAAAGGACAGTTGATAGAATCTCCGCCGGGATCTCGACGTCGCTGGACTGACATTATTGATCGGGGACCCACTGCTCGCTTTGGTGATAATCGACGACAACTCGCGCGTCGGCAACTGAATGACGCAGCAGTCGCTGGCTCGTGGTATCTAAATATACAGCTTGTCGGTCTTATCCAACCTTAGGGCACTTAGAGTGATACCCCTCTGTCGTCGCTGAGCGTAGTGTCCTCTCTCCTCCTATACGGCCTCGTAGCCGCGCAGCGCGCCCACCAAGTCGGATCCTTCACCTCTGCAGCATGGGCGCAATCTCCCGGCTCGAGCGTGCATTCGCTGCGGGCCACCGCTGGAAGAACAGGCATCAGTACCTCGGTCGGTACTCTGTCGGCAAGCTCTGCGTGTTCCACGACTACCAGTTGCGCACGTCTGCAACCCGCGTCGCCGTCGTGCTGGTCTCATCCCCTTTGCCCGTGCTGCTAGTCATTCTCTCGATGGAAGCGATCGAGCTGGGCGATCCGGGGGCCGGACTGAAGCACAACGGCGTCACACTGTGTCGATCCATCGTGTCCCACACCATCATGACGCTGGCTATGGTAGTGACTGTGAAAAAGGCCATCAACATCCCGGATGCCGATTTCTCCATTGGACTCATGGCTGGAATCTCGTTGCTTGTCGGAGTCGCGCTCGAGATCTTTTGGCTGCCATTCATGGTGTTGTGGAGGTATCCCGTGCCATTCCGGGAGCTGCTCGGTCTAGTGCCGTTTGGCGTGTTTGTCGTCATCTGCCACGCACTCTTTGCGCGCCGCGTGGTGGTCTCCCACTGGGCCAAGCTCCACGTGATCCTTCCGGTGATGGGAGCACAGCTCACGTTGTTCTACCTCTTTCTCGGGCTCTCGATCGCATTTGCCTACGTGCCACTCGCGGGGCAAGCGGTGATGATTCTGCTCTTCCCCGTGGTCAAAGTCTTACTCAAGAAATCGCTCTGGAAGTACACTCAACGGCTGGACGACATCTCAGCGGACGTGACCATTTGTATGGTGGAGATCTCCGGTGCGCTCTGTCAGACTGTGTGTCTCCAGCACGTGCAGTCGCTGGCACTGGGCGTGCTGCTGCTGGTCGTGGACTTTGTGCAGGCGCTGGTCGAGGTTAAGCTCTATATCGCCCACGACTACACCGCTGACCACAGGTCGACACTCCACACGGCCGTCAAGATTGTGGAAAGTGCGCTCTTTCCCAGTGTCAGCGACATTGACAAGCCACGCGGTCCGCATAGCAACCTTATTCCTCCTCACACGCAGAGCCGACGACGATGGTGGTGCGTTTGCAGGACGTCGGCCAAAGTGCACTCCCTAGTGAGACCGAAGCACGCAACGTTCCTGCGGCAGTCGTTCCAAGCCGCGTCATGCTCAGTGTTGATTACGCCCGAGTCGTTGAGGGCCCACGAGCTGCTCGATCTCTCATCGCTGGCGATTAATACGGTCCCGCCTCGTCTCCAGTCCTCCCCTGTCGAGCGAACGAATTCGGTGGTGGTCGCAACAGCAGCGACGACCCTCATCGACGGCATTCCGATCAAACGCCGAGACCAGGCGCACGTACTCGAGCAGTCGCTCCAGCTGCTGTTTTCGTGCGAGGTGCTGCTCTTTGTTGAGTTCATGGAAGTGCTGCTGCCGCTCGTGTACGCCGTGTACGTCGGCGTCGCATGGCACTTGCCCAATGCCAAGTACAACTACGTGCTCATGCAAATGACCCGCGCGCAAATGGTCCAGACCGTCGCCAGCTCGTTGGTCTATGCGTTCCTGGAAGCGATCTCGCTCGCGCTCATGGCGTGGCTCATGGAACGCAAGTACGGCGTGAAGCCACTGTACCAGTTGGCGTTTGTATTGGAGACCTACGGACCGACGCTGCACGGCAAGCTCGTGGGAGCGTTCATCACGATCGTGAATTCGGCGACAGTGCATCAGGGCATCGATTTTACTTTTCGATTCCAGTACGGTGCAAGTGATGGGGCAACATGAACGCACCAGAGTATGAATAACATGGCCACGTTCAAGACGCTGAGCTTGGGGTCACGATAACCCGTATACGCGGCTAGTAAAGTCGTGAGGCTCGGTTCCGTCTCACCCCGATATACGGACCCAACACAACTTGAAGACCAGTCATACTCAATAGAGCGGATCTGTCAGTTGTGGGACTGCCAGCCGGCATGAGCAGCTACCACGTCCAACAATCGAGATACTGCATTGGATTAACAGTAAGCTCACCAAGGATGCCACGGAAAGCGAAGCGCTCGTGGCAGTGCCAGTCCAAACCACGCATCGCTAGAACGGCGCCGGCGTACGTACACTGCACCAAAAACATATAGTGGTTCTGCGAATGAGCAACAATCCGGAAGACCTCGCGTCTGTTCACACATCAACTTTGCTCGCAGAAGAACGTGAGGGTTTGTACGTGGCCGTTACGATTGACAACTTCTTAGCGCGTCCTTTTAGGACCCAGGAAAACTGTTCTCTTACTGGCCCAAACGCGACTGAGACCAGAGACCCCTCGCGTCTATTTACAGCACCAGCCGACAAACCGGAGCGCGTCCAGCGTGAGGGGGCTGACCCGTCGGAAAAACGCGGCTGTGAACCGTCGCTAAACCACGTCCCAACACTACTCGGTATCTCCTGCAAAAGGCGTGAGTCATGGAAACGTCGGGAAACAGTGTGAGCGATGCAGCCGCGGCACGCCCTACCAAGGGGCCTCTCATCGTGACGCCACCACGCCGCCGCTATGACCGGACGTCGTGGCAGACGGCGCAGTGGGTCTACCAGTGGTCGCTCTGGCTTTTCCTCGTCGGGCTCGTGGCTGCGCAGTTCAGCTGTGCGTTTTGGGATTCGTCCACGAGGTACGCCACTACGATCGCCGGGAAGATTCCTTCGGATGGACTCCGTGACCTCGCGGTCGACGGCGTTGACCCCGAGCCGTACACCGATCGTTGTGTGGTCTGCGTCTTGGACGGCGGGCGCCAGTACAAGCCCATGCAACTCTCACGTGCCTTGGCACGATCCGCTGATACGCTGCTAGGAGAAGACCCAGCGTCGATCCACGCATACCGCGTCGTGCGCCGCGCCACCTCGAGCCGTGCCACCTTCTCCGCTGCCACTGCTACGCACTATGCAACGGCCTGCGACCTCGTAGCACGAACGCTTGACGCCATTCTGGACAGCTGCCACGCGCTCGGCTACAACGTCACGAGCGACTACGTGCGTGTCGTCCACGGGATCGACGCGTCGGCCGAAGTTGTGGGTCTCACGGACTCGCTGCCCGTGCTCATCGAACCGCTCACCGACGACAGCACCACGGCGCGGTACATAGTCCCTAGCCACGACGGTACGGCCTGTATCGTGCGGCTTCTCGACGCGTACGACACGCCGACCGCGACTTCGGCGACGTTGATTCTGCGAGGCATCGAACGCACCGTCTATGAGCAAAAGACGCTGGTGCTGCTGGGACGCGACAGTGCAAGTGCCCGTGGCGTCGCATGGAGGAATGGCTGGTTCGAAGAAGAAGGAGACGCCACCCACTCGCGCCGGCGGTGGCACGCCGAGGTCATCAGCACGGCCGCGGACGCCAATGCACAAAGCGACACTTACGGCGTGCGCAGCCGCGTCTTTGACACAACACGCAACGTGGAAATCAACGCCACAACACTTATGGCAAGCCCCGTGGAGCACACGTGGGGCGCAACCGCCAGCACGGCCGACACGCTGCTCTGGTTTCTCTCCCTTACCATCTCCAACGGCACGCGCTTTGGCATCTACCACTATGAGGCCTCGCAGATCCACGTGGCGCGTACGGCGTACACGCTCGAGACGCTGCTGGTCAACCTGTCGATCTCCTGGGTGCTGCTACGCTGGGCCGCGTGCATGGTCGCCATGCGGCGCTGCCCCTCCGCGCGATGGCACACCGCGAGTCTTGGCAGCTCCGTGGCGTGCATGCGCGGCTTCCATTTGCTACCGCTCGTACTTCTCGTGCGGCTCAAGCCCATCTTCGCGACGTTTTGGACGGTCGGCATTTGGTTCAGCGGTGACCAGCGCGCAATGTCTGAGGCCTGGTTCATCATGTACCCGTCCATCGCCGGGCTCGTGCTGCTCCAGTTCAGCGTCATCAACACGGTCGCCAAGGTGCTCCATCGCCGCGTGTCGGACATCATGCTCGGCCCGACGCTCGCGTGCCTCTGCCTTCTCCACCTCATCCGCGCGTCCGTGTTTGTGGAGCCACTGCCCACATCCGTCTCGTCCGCGGAAATGACGAGCCTGTCGTTGTCGGCCATGTTCTCGCCCCTCGTCGTCATGCGTCTCAATGGCCACGTCGCGTGGCTCATCTACATCAAGCTCGCCGTGCTCGGAAGCAATTGGCTGCCGCTATGCTTTCATTTCTCCTCCTTGGGCAACGTGGTAATCCGCGAGTGCACACCGTGCAACTCGCTGGAGCGCTCACTGGCACTACGAGTAGCCAAATTAGGAGGTTTTGGGCCCAGGGAGACCTACGTACATGTGCCCATGGAGCCGCATGGGAGCACAGCAGTGGCAGAGGCCTCCCAAATGTCGAGGCCCACAGCGGGGTTGGCACCATTTGAACTCGTCCGCATGGGTTACGTGCTGCTCGGCGACCGCTTCGTGCTGTCGTTCAACGACTACTTCCTGCTGCTGCTGCTCGCGCCGTGGCGTCGACGCGTGTTCCCTCCCAACTTCCGGGTCGTACTCTTCACAGTCACGCTTCCTCCTGACTACGCTACCTCATCCATGCTCGGCATTCAAGCGCAACCCGAGCTGGGACGGCTGAATGACCCGCGACTCCAGTCGGTAGAGCTGCTGGATATTGCCGCTGTAACGGTGTACTGATCTATACGCAAGAAGTACACGATGATTTCCCAGACAATCCGCGTTGGTCATACTGAGTAATACCGCCCCATTGCGGCTCGACGGCCTCCTATTTGGTCATTTCGGATGGGCATAACGGTCATGTTTGCGTCGTACGTGAGCATTTACTGGGCGAAAACACAGTCTGTGGAAGTGGTCCAGTAGCATGTTTTGCTCTCATCCGCTCGTGGGTCGTGTAAGTTCACCGTCAATCCATGAGTGACGAAAGAAAAAAAATGCGATCTTTTTATGTGCAACAGGACAAGACTTGCATCCTCTGTATCTGCCAGATTTTCGAGGTACTCTTTTACTAGGCTTTTCAGTGTACCCGTTGGCGATGGACGAATCGGCGGCCATCGTGCTAACTCCACTGTCAATCACTCATATTCATTACAATCGGAAAGTTCTTCGCAAGAGTCCTGACCACAGCAGTTGTGTTCGCAGGCTTAGGGGCGTACAACCACGTGCGCTGGCACCCGAGGGCAAACCAATTTGATGCCAATTCCGTCCTATCGCCACGCTCCAGACACTGCGCCTCCAACCCAGCCACCTCAGTATTATCCAACAAGGTCGTTCAACCTTCACCCCTCAGTCTCTGGCCCAAACTGGCGTAGGAGTTTCCATTCATGCCATGTCGATAAGTGTAGTACCACGGATTATCCAATGCGAGAACTGGACACTGTGTGGGTCCAATTAGTTGTGGACGGATAATACAGGACAGACCCAACCCCTGTTGTCAGTTTATTCACTTTCAGAAATGCTGTTGGTGAACATTATAGGTCTTGCTGTATCATAGGACAAAGTCTAGATGTAGGGTATTTGATTATACAGTTTTGGAGGACGGTCTGGAGGATTTCGTAGGACGATGTCCTGCAAAATCTGGCCATTGGGAGGCCCTGCCCACACGGCCTGTTTGTTTGTATCGGGTGCCATTCTGGAATAGCAGAAAATTCAGGACAGCTCGTCATGCGTTATAACTTTTGACGGACCTAGATATCGATTTACACGGTGTCTATCCTGTGTTTTCTGGACAATTATACTCTGCGGAATGCGTGGGATAGATCACTCTATTTCTGTTCTCGTCAGGCATCATCTGACACTGCAAGGTAGGCCAGCGTACGGTTTCCACTAGTGCTGCTCCGTCGTGCACCCATGATGGTGCAAACGGCCAGCGACAAGCGACTCCACCCACAGTCCGTGGTTCCAACCGCTGTCCTCAAGGTGCCTACTCTGCCGTTCCCGACGCCGCCTCTCTCTCCTCCTTCTCCACGCGTCGCTTCGTGTGCGCGCACAGACATTCTTCAACATCAGCGTATGGTTACTATTGACGGGCCTTCTCTTCGGGCAGATTGTCGGTGTAGGCTGGACCTCGATCACGACCACTGGCGTCACACTATATGGCCAACCACCGGGTCAGGGCCTCTACGAAATCCCAGGCCTCAACGATGAGCCGTACGCCGACCGCGCGGTCGCGTGCATCCGGTCCGGCAAGAGTTACCACGCTGTGCAGCTCTCGCAGCTGTTAAAGGTGGCAGCGACGATTGGCATCAACGTGTATCCCACTAATGGCCGAGACGCCTACCGGGTCGTCCCAAGGGATAGCTTCACGATGGACGCCTCACGAGTCTACACTAGCCACTGCAATACGCTCTCGGAGACCATCGACCAAGTCATTGCAGTCTGCAGGACACTTGGGTACAACGTCACCCGCGGCGAGGACGTACTGCGCGTCGTCCATGGCGTCGACAGCGAGGAGGTTATTGCGCTGCCAAAGGCGCTGCCCGTACTGATCCTGCCGTACTGGGATGCGACGCCGTACGCGCGGTACGCCATGCCCAGCCACGACGGCAGTGCCTGTGTGTTTCGCACGAGCGGCCAGTTCGAAGACGAGTTCGACTCTACGGCCGTGCTATGGGCCGTCTCGCGCTCCGTCCGCCTCGAGACGACTGAGGCGTGGCTCGGCTCCACAGGCGGGGCCTGGCGTCACGGGTGGTACGAAGATCCGGTCGCAAACATGCGATGGTACGCGGAGGTCATCTCTTCCTCCCCCAACAGCACGTACGGCATCGACGCGCGTCGCTTTGACTTGCTGGACAACGGCAACGAGATCCGCTGCACGCACTCGAGTGCGCTAAGTTGCAATGGCACACAGTGGAAATTCCGCTGGAACGACGAGCTCACGGCGGTCTTTGACATGCCGTGGTTCACGTCGATCGCCATCTCGAACGGCTCGCGTTTTGGTCTCTTTTTCTACGAAGACAGCTTCGTGCTCACGATGGAGAGCAACTACCGGCTTGAGAGGCTCATCGCCAACGTCTCCCTGGCCGTGCTGCTGGCGCGATGGATGGTGCTGCTGGTCGCATTATATCCCGTTGACTCTATTGGGATTGCTGCACTGGCCAACGCGGGGTCTTTCCAATGGATGCCGCTGCTGCTGCTGCCTCGACTGCCTTCCTCGCTAGAAGGCTTTTGGACGGCCGGGAGTGTATTTGACGGCGACCAGACAGCGATCGAAAATGCGTGGTTCACCATCTACCCGGCCATTGGCGAAGTCGTGCTGGTCTACTTTAGCCTTCTCAACCTGCTCGCCAAGCTATTGCGGCGGCGCATGAGTGACGCGCTCTTTGGCCCAACGCTCTTGTTCTTCGCGCTGCTCCACGCGCTGCGGTTTGAACTGGCCGCACGCAGTTGGTTTGACGGCAATGAACGCGTCACGGGCGTCGTCACGGCCGATGAGGTCGAGTCCGCCAGCGTGATCGACTACTTTACGACTGCTCTGGCGTACCGCATTGGCGGTCCCGTCCAGACGATCTTCTTCACAAAGCTTGTTGTGCTTGGGCTGAATCTGCTCCCGCTGCTGGGGGCCTCGCGTCGAACGGTCGGTCCAGAGGAAGCCAACTGTCTCGACATTGAGAGAGCACTCGCCATTCAAGCTGCGAGCACCGGCGGGCTGGGGTCCACAGCTGAAGCAGTCGTCGCGACGTCTGCGTCAGATGGTGTAACCAATAGTCGCGTACTCGTGCTGCGGTCGTATGAGCTCGTTTGCGCTGGATACGTCGTGGTTGGCCAGCGGGACGCCAAGCTCATGACTGTGGGCCACTGGTTCCTGCTGGTCGCAACTACGTGGCCCTTCGGTGCAACGAGCGTGTCACTTCGAGTCGTCGTGTACGACACACGCACGACGCCAGGGGCTTCCAGTTCTGGGAGCATCATGGAGGTGAGTGCGGATCCGATGGTCGTGACCGTGGGCGATGACTCGCTCGCGGGGCTTGCGGTGGGGCGACTTTCCACTGCCACGTTTTGTTGACCACGCTGGTCGGATATCTCTATGGGTGGTGTGAAGGCGTCCGCGTGGCGGTGACTCTCAGGTGCCAGCCACGCATCAGCGCTTGAGCGTTCCGTACATCATCATTCCGTCTTCAGGGAAACGTGTCCATTTTATGTGCTCTATGACGTCCGAACCAATGCTTCCTCTTGAGCGGGTGGATCGCAGAATGGGCGAGTAGACTGCAAAACACGTTCAGTTCAAGCAGTGCTCCTAATATAAGTAATAACCCTCGTCCAGACTGAAACCGAAAGCGCGGGTCATGGGCTTGGTGGGGGTCGCGTTCCGTAGCTGCACGCGTCGTGACAGTCCTCACTTTCCTTTGCACGAAGATAATGCGCCGCCGCCAACTCCAAGGCCACTCGCCCACACTCGACGACGTGAGCGTGGTCGTGAAGCACCACCAGTGCTCGCTTGCGTTTTGTGTGTACCACTGGCTTCTCTGGCTCTTCCTTGTGGCGCTGCTACTCGTGGAGCCGTTCGGATTCGTGTGCCGACGGTTCGTGATGACCAACTACATTGTCTATGGACGGCCTCTAGCCGACGGCATCTTCACCGTCAGTGGTAGCACCAATGACGAGCCGTTCACCGACCGAGCGATCGTCTGCAGCCTCTTTGGGCGGCTCTACAGGCCCATGCAGCTCAGTACACTGCTGGCGACCACGACGGCATTGTCCACCGTCGAAGTCTCGGTCCAGGGCTACCGCGTGATCAGGCGAGAGGGGCTCGTGCTCGTGCCCGAAGTGCGCGACTACTACGCCAACCAGATCGCGTTGACGATTGACGGAATACTGGACGCGTGCACGGCGCTGGGTTACAACGTCTCGGGTGTCGAGTTTCTCCACATCGCGTCCGCGAGCGAAGACGACACGCTCACTGCGCTGCCATCGACCCTGCCCGTGCTCATCTTACCCTATTACGACAACGCTTGCGCCGCCCGCTTTGCAGTCCCGAGCCACGACGGCCGCGCGTGCATGGTTCGGCTACGGATTTGACAGCGACGCGCCCGTGTACTTGCCCGCGAGCAAGTACACGGACGCGTCGCTGTCAAATCCGTACTTAAGCGGCGTGGACCGCTCCGTCCGCGAGACGAAATCGGCCGAGTGGTTGGGCATACAGCGCGGAAGCGGCGTGTGGCGCCACGGCTGGATCCACGACCCGGCGGTCCCCAAGTCCAGATGGTACGCCGACGTCTTCGGCACGACCGACGCGCTGGGCATTCGCCGGCGGCAATTCGACACGACCACGGGCCTGGTAAGCGACTGCCTCGGGACGACGGTGTGTGACGCGGCCGCCACCCGAGCCTATTGGGGCAAAGATCTCTGCCTCATTGACCAGGCGCTGTGGACCACATCCATCACGCTTCTCGACGAGACGCGCACCGGGATCTTTCGCTTTGAAAGCGAGAGGACCCAGCAAACGTTCACCACGTACCGGCTCGAGGTGCTCTTGGCCAATCTCTCGGTCGCGATGATGCTCTTCCGCTGGCTCGTCGCTCTGTGGGCCTCACACCGCGTGGGCCAGTCCATTGGTGTTGGTGCGCCCGCGTGCGCGCGCTCCTTCCACGTGCTGCCCGTGGTCTTGTTGCCGCGCATGAAGATGATCTTGGCGGCCTTTTGGACCGTGGGCTATGTGTTTGAAGGCGACCAGCGCACGCTGAGCGAGGCGTGGTTTGTCATGTTCCCGGCAATCGCCCAGTTCACGCTGCTCCTCTTCGGCCTCCTCAACCTCATGGCCAAGCTACTGCGACGCCGCTCGAGCGACGCGCTCTTTGGGCCGACGCTGCTCTCGCTGTGCTTGCTTCACGCTCTCCGCTGGCCCATCGCGACGTCTGGTTGGTTCGAAATGAGCGGTCGCGTCGCCACGATCGTGTCGTCGTCTCGCTTTGCCGACTTGACGCTCGGCGATCTCCTGTCGCCTCGTATCATTTTCCAACTCAACGGCGCCATTCCATCCGTCTGCATATTCAAACTCCTCTTGCTGGGCGTGAACCTCGTGCCGCTCGCGCTGTGCGCGGACAGGACACGCGCACGCATCGGTGCCAAGCGCTGCAAGGCCGAAGAGGCCCTGGCTTGCGTCTCGCGCGCAGCGGCGGCCTCGGCCGCTCGGCCGTCTACGTCGTGGCCTCCTCGACTACGGTCGCGCCGATGGCGGTCCAGAACAAAGGGCTGGCCGCGTACGAGCTCGCACGGGCCGGGTACGTCGTGCTGGGCCGTGACGCGCTCGTGTCGATGTCCGACTGGTTCTGGTTCATGGTCTCGGCGCCGTTTCGTTCCGTGGGCATTCCCATGCGGCACCTGCGCATGGTCACGTTCACAGTCTCACGAGGCCACCCGACTGCGGATGGAGAGGACGAGATGTGGAGCGTCAGCGAGCGGCCGACCATGTGCCGCGTCACGGACGCGCGGTTCAAAGCGACTGGTGCGTGGGAGATCTCGGTACGGCCTCTCCATTGAGAATACCATGCTCATTCGGAAGAGTGACAGGGTGGCAGTATTTCTCCCGCCACCAAACCTCATAATGGCGCCGCTGGTATTACTACCACTACTGCTGCTCCTGGTGTCCGTCGCCAGCGCGGCGTCCGCTTCGCCTCTGCTGGTCGTGGGTGACGTGACGGCGACGACCGCACGCGTGCTCGTCGACGCGCCGCGCAATTTTGGTGGTGATTCCACCGCCACGGTCTTCGTTCGTAGTGCTACTACTACCGAAGCGTCGGCGCCGTCCACCGCAGACTACACGGTCGACCGTGAAATTCAACTCGACTTCTCCCCGCCAGTGGACATTAGCACGGAGCGCCCCCAGGTGCTAGCGCTGGACGGTCTTTCACCTGGAAGAGACTATGCTGTCACGTTCCATTTTGCCCAAGAAGAGACTGTGCGCTTCCGCACGTCCAACGACCAACGCGCCAAGACTGGCCAACTCTCGCAGCCACCGACGCGCGCGCTCGTAGTCTCGTGCGACCGCTTCGTGGACGACGGCGACGACGCGCTGTGGGACGCGATCGCTCGCGACCTCGACGCCCACGAAGACAGCTATTTTGGCGTGGCCCACATCGGCGACCAAGTCTACGTCGACGCCGGCGATGAGCGCGTACCTGTGCGACCCATAAGCGAGGAGCTCATGGGCACTCGCGAGAAGCTACGTGCTCATTACGGCTCGATCGTCCAGCAATTTCGAGCCATCTACCGTGCAACGCTGGGAAGACCGGCTGCACAGCGCGTGTTGCGCCATGGTGCCCACTGGATGCTGCCGGACGACCACGAAATCATCAACAACCTCAACTCGTACAGCGTGGATCGTGTCTTTGATCGAGGAGGATCAGTTCTAGGAGAAGCCGAGCGACGCGGCCTGCAGCTCCATTACCGTGCCGGTCTGCAGGCCATGTACGAGTACCAGTATCAGCTGCAGCGTGACGTTGCGTGGGAAAAAGTCGACTTTTTCGAGGATCCGCTGAAAGATGTTCTCGCATCGCATCCGCTCTACTTTAGCGTGGAGATCGACCGGCTCAAGCTCTTTTTTCTCGACGTTCGCTTCGATCGCAGCTTCACCCTCTCCAGTCCTGACGAGCGTCAACTGCTGATAAGCCCCACGCAACGTGACGCGCTCGAGCGACAGCTACAGAGCTGGACCAGTGAGCCATCACAAGACCCATCGATCGTCGTGCTCTCTAGCATGCCGCTGTTTTTCCACTCGGGGTTCACGGCCAACATTGTCTACGCCGTTGAAAAAGAACTGTACCCGGGCCACCCCGAGCACGCACGCGGTCTCGAGGAGCTGTTTGGAACATTCCAGGCGTTTCTCCAGCCCCCTTCCCCAGCACTCAAGCTGCTAGTCGGTGGCGACGTCCACACGCTGGCCCACACGCAAGTCTGTGGATCCTCTGGCAAGACAGTTTGTATTGACCAGCTCATCACGAGCGGACTCACGAATGGCTCGACGGCGATCCACGACGTGAAGCTCGTGCCGTTCTATCTGCTGATCCTGCGACTGTACCCGGTCTACGACTGGCTCATGTCTTCGATCGGCATGCCGCCAGCGCCGTGGACGCTCAATACAGACCGCACTTTTCTCGGTCGCAATTACGGGTGCGTAAAGTTCAGCCGCGTAGCTGCTCAATTGTGGGTAGGAGGATCTCACCGGTGATATCTCGTCTATGTATGTCGTAGTGTGCTCGAAGTCGATGCGCAGGGAGACTTTGAGTGGCGCAACAGCGTCGTGCTCGACCACCAGCACCTGGGCGGTCGCCTCACGCAGGCAGCGTTTGATCTCGTCTTACCGCTCCTTGTTTCCGCCGTGTTGCTCCTAATCCTTCGCCTACTTCTCCGAGCCCCACGTCAGAAAACCAAGACCGACTGAGAGATGCATAGTGAGAATAAATTAATCCAGGAGTTCATAAAGCTAGAGAGAATGCAAAGCACGGCTACGGAAGCGCCGGAGCGCTCGCCGGGTACTGGTGGCACATGCTGCAGCGCGTGTCGAAGCACGTGTTCTCGAATGTACAGTGGCGGCAGAGCCACGGCCGTCGGGGCCGCGTCTCAACCTTATGGGTGGTCGTCGAACTCTGTCGAGTCCGGCGGCCGGCTGCTTCCACTGCCACGGGCGAGTGGAGCTTGAGCTGAAGCAGCGAGCGCTTCACGGCCGGCGCGGCGCGGTGCTTAACGCTGTGAGAGAGACTCGTACTCGTACTGCGCAGCTTCGGCTTGGTCGGCGTCGCCTCGAGCTTGGTCTTTTTGCCCACGACGTCGAGCCGCCGGCGTCCCCTTGCGTTCCCTTTCGTACTCGCGCCGCTCCCACTCGAGCTGCTGGTCGTGGACCGCAGCGAGCGCAGGCTGCCGGCACTCGACAGTCGACTGCCACCTCCACTGGGGTTCACCGGCGGCGGCGAAGGCAGCGTCCCGGCAAAGAAGGCCTCCAGTCGCCGCTGCATCTTCGTCTTCTGGTCGGCCGACGCGTGGACATGGCGCGCGGGGGTCGAGACCTTTTTCGTTGGCGAGAGACGGCCCCGGGCCGCGCTGGTTCCGCTGGAAAGTGACTTGGCCACTTCGGGCGCGCGCACGACGGTGGCGGCGACGGTCGCTTTCGCCTCGACCACGACATTCGCGTGCTTGGGCGGCGCGTTCTCGTCGACAAAGTCCACGTCGATGAGCGCGTCGGACGCGGCGCCCGCCACGGACGGACAGCAGCGGCGGATCTCGCTCCAGAGGACGTCGTCCACTTGGTACTGCTTCTTGCGGGCAAAGCCGACGATGCGCTTGCGGCAAAAGCCGCAGTTGGCGCTCGTGAGCTCGAGCGCGCGCTCAAAGCACTCGCGGCAGAGGTGGCGCTGGCAGCACGGCAGCTGGATCGGCAGGCGCAGCACGTCAAAGCAGAGCGGACACTGGAAGCGAATGGGCAGCACGAGCTGGCCCTCGTCATCGTCGCTGAGCAGCTCCACGGGCGCCTCTGGCGGCGAGAGCGACACGGTTGGCACCGCACGAGAAGCGGCTTTCGAAGGAGCGCGACGCGGCGGCGGAGAAGCCACGAGCTTCCGCGCACGCGGCGCGGACGTCGCCGGCGTCGAGCGGCTTCGCGGTGGTGCCATTTTGAAATGCTGGGCGTCAATAGTGAATCCCATACAATTAGACAAGAGAGCGGGGCCAGAAACCCTCCATATGTGAGGGAAAAACCTCGGATACTGCATATTGCAATACTGGCGTATATCGAATATAGAGGAATATGCGGTTATAGATTTTTAGAATTGTTAGAAATTTGATTTGAAATGGGTATCTATAGTCGAGCGTTTCTAAATGGGCGCTTCAAGTTGAAGGCATCACGAGTGGCTCATTAGGGCCAAGGAAGGCGATGCCATCAATCCAGCGAGTGCACACTGGACCTGTTCGCTCTAATCATCGAGAAGATTTGCACCGTGCCATCCACGTTTCATATTGGAAGACTTCCATATCTTCAACGCGCCACGCGCGGTAATCGTTAGACTCAAACAACGACATTGAACAAACCACAACCTACCTTGCATTGAGGCTTCATAACGCAAAGGATCAAGGGAACTTCTGGTCGAACCGACCAGTGCTACGCGTAGGTCTGCTGTGCGTATTTTGCGTATGGCACTGCGTCATCCATTGGTTTGGCCGTCAAGCGTACGGTATCACACACGACTCGCTCGTTCTCCGCTCGCGTTGAGGTGCGTCTCTTCTTCGTCATGAAGAATAACGCAAGTGCGAGTCCTAAAATCGGCAGGCACAAAAGTGCAAGCGCAATACCCCGCATCACGGTTCGCTGCTGCCCAATCTCTTGCTCGATCTCGCGACATTCGAGGACAAAGCGTTGGGCCGCGTCAGGTTGGTCCGAAGTCTGAAACGTGCAGCCAAACGAGGCCCGCTCCTCTCCCGACAGAAGACGCAGAAGACGCGGATCGGTCCCACGGTTCGACGAGCTTGGTGTTGGGCGCGCAAGAAGCATGCCGAGTCGCGAGGGATCTCCAGCGCCAACCATCGTGAATTGCGCGGCACCACGGCCAATGACGTTCATCGCAGAGGGAGTGGCTTGAGCGGTCGTGGTATTGGAATCCCCGCCGTCGAGCTTGGTGGCGGAAGCCAAATAATTGGGCGAAGCATTGGTCATGGCTATCACGGTCGAAGAGGCTAGAAGCAGCATCGCCGCGAGGCCGTGAGTTGCACGCGCGAGCATGGCCAGTACGGGGTCGTCTGAGTCGACAAAGAGGTGAGTACTTGGGTGAGAATGAACACTGTTGTTGAAGCTGGAGTCTTGTATTTTCGAAGGTGCTTCGCGTGGATCTTGTCCATATTCTTCTTGGGCGTCACCCCCGCCGAGGCCTTGACGGGCTTCTCGCTTTGATAAATCTGACGGACTCTGCCCCTGGTTTTGGAAACCTCGCTTCTTGGGTTCAAAAAGAATTTGATTGCGAGGCCGGTGAACTT
The DNA here is from genome assembly GCA_023337755.1 of Pythium aristosporum. Taxonomy (NCBI): domain Eukaryota; phylum Oomycota; class Peronosporomycetes; order Pythiales; family Pythiaceae; genus Pythium; species Pythium aristosporum. The sequence goes on along the minus strand of JAADXL010000666.1, from coordinate 1,918 downwards.
CAACCCGCTTCAAGTAATTACTTCTGACATATTATAATCTAGTTGGAGATGATATCACCAAATCTGCATTATCAGCACTTTGTAAACGGATATCTTATGATAATGCATACATCGATAGCGCACCCACCATCATTTGCCATGCAATGCAGCAGAGCTGCACACTTCACAATCCACCCTATGTATCTCGCAATGGATCTCCAGCGTCGACTCCCTATTGTCACCATCACGCTCGGCTGTGCGTTTGCGCTCGCCACTGCCGCTGCCCCTGCGTGTCCACGCCATGTGCTCAGTGTGCTGCTCAGCCGCCAGTACGACGACTGCCTCGCCCACCTAAACGAAGACACCAGTGCATTTGCCTTCACGGCTGCAAACGCTGAGGCTCTTCACACGAGCGATGCCTGCGCCCACGCGCTGGCCGAGCTGCTCGCCGTGGCACCAGGGGCGTGCGTGGCGAGGTTGGCCCACAACAGCGACGTTTTGATCGAGGCTCAGCAGCCCGCCAGACCAGCAGCGCCCTGCAGCTTGCCTACTCCTCAGGAGGCGGCGGCGGCAGCACGCTCTATTCGATCCGGTACAACTGCTACTTTGACCCCGCCGAGCCGTACAACGCGACCGCACCGGGCGACAAGTTTGTCGTTTGGTGCCGCGAGAGCACGATGTTTGAATACGGCGGCTTCTGGGCGTTGCTTGGGTGGTCGCTGCTCGCTGTGTTTGTGGCGGTCATGGCCTTCGTCGGGTGGGTGTACATTGACGACTACCTGACACAACGCCGCGGTGCCTCTGAGAGCACGCCACTCGTGACGTGAGAAACAGAACGAACACGACCAACGCCAAGCCGTTCAAAGCTTCGGATCATGTGATCACTAAGACCATCATGGAGAGCGTAGCAGAAAAACTATTGAACCTTGTTTAATGGTGACTCCTAAACCAAAGGGACTCAACAGAACAATCTCCTGTGGAAATGAAGTAGCGCGATTCGCTGATGCTCCTACACTGGCGCCATACCGGGTTTCGTCAGTTCCATGCGTTGACGGCTGTCGAGCAAGATCGTACCACTGGTGTTGACCCGTGGCGCCGCACCCGCTTCAATCAGTTCCTGGCGCTGGCGGTCGTCCAGCACGGGTGCAGGGCGGGGGTTTATCCGCATTGCCTCAGCCATTTCAGCCTCATATCTTCATTGCCTGCGACGCTCGCGGCACCAGTTGCTGAGCGACAACCAAGCCCACACCAGCAAGAACACCCCGATTCCGCCACCGAAGATGCCCGAAACCCAGTAGACCCATGTGTAGTCGTACGGCTTCTTGATCTCGCTGCACTCAACAATGAACTCCTGGCTGAGGTTTGCCACGTTGAGCGGCGCCGCCGAGTCGAATTTACACTTGAGCTTGCCCTCGAATGGTCCCGGGTTGTTGTTATAGTAGATGTACGTTCCAAGGTGTCGCTTTGGTGAGCGTGGCGTCAGAATGGTAGAGCAGGGCAGCGACGCTGCCGTGGTGAACAGGCTGCGAAGCGTGTCAACGCAGACATTCGCGTTGGCATCTTCGGTCGGCCCCATGACCATGCGCGGCGTCGTGGCAAGCTGCAGTCTTTTTTTTTTTTTGATTTTGGAAGGAGGTGTTGACCTTAATAGTGCTACAGCTCTACCAACGTCTACGCGCCCTGTGTGTACTAGAGGTTATGCAGGTGAGTGGGTCGTGGCCGCTCATGGCTTATGAGGCTCGTTCATCTGGTTGTCGGCCGGCCGCTTTCGCGTTGCTGGCTGGTGTCGTTGGCGTTCTAGGGAGAGTTGTTGTTGTAGATGCGTGAGAATATCTTGGTGGTTGTGGGTCGGCGTGGTGTGGTGGTTGATGTCGTTGTGCAGGAGGTCGTATAGCGCGCAGGTGGTGTGATCAGTTCCGTTCGGTCCGCTTCTCGTCGT
>JAADXL010000665.1:0-19910 GCA_023337755.1 Pythium aristosporum | reverse complement strand
TCACGTGGTCAGCTATGCTAACATCTAGTGCTCAGTGAGCACTGTTCACAACAAGAGCGACCTCGGTTGCTACCTCATTAAGATGGATCGCGAGCCTGACTACACGCGCCTTCATATCTAAATTTTAGATTTGGAAGGAAGAAAAGTGACGATATAGCACCGAAAATCAAGAAATATTCGGGCCTTTCGGTGGTGAATTTTCGATTTTCTTGAAATGACGCTGCTTTGGCTCTATTGCTTTGTTTTTGGCGCGAGAAAAATCAACAGGTTCAGGAGAGTGTCCCCTTGACAGCTGAGGTGAGAACGCATTTCAATTGGGTGACAGGAGCGGGAAGGGGTTGAAAAGCATTTTCAGAAAGATGAAACTCAGCGACCCTTCCATAACCAGTAAGTCTGGGTTATTAATATATCGCATTCTTATACCGTGCGCATATATACCTTTAGAACTAATATATTGTGCATACTAAATACATATGGTACGGGACTCACCAGTGTGTGAAGTGTTCCACTCAACATGCTGTTTCACTCCACATGCAGGACGGATATATTGTTAATCGTTCTTGCGAGCCCCGCTCGCCACAGTGCTTTTTCTTTTTTTCCTTTCATTTCAGAGGTTGTTTCTTGCGCAGCGACAACAGAGACGGCATGGCGCCGCCATGGCGAGGCGCAAAAAGAATGTTTGGGCGTATCGACAATGGCGACGTCGTCGAGACCGAAGACAGACTGCTACTCGTATTCGCTTCAGCGGAAGCACTATTCGGATCCACTACGGGTGGTCCAGACAACGGGGACGTACCTGGTGCAGCTACCGCCACCGAAGACGCAGTCTCCCGCTTTTGCAGCTTCAAAGGAGACTCGTCATTTGACACGTTGGTGATCGAAGAGAGCGGTCGTTTTGCTGCCGCAGACTTCGGTCGCTCGTGCTTGAATGGGCACGTCTCTCCTTGCGGACAGTAGCCCTTGAGAAACGCCTCACACACCTGAGCCGAGCCACTCACTTTGACGTGTCGAAAGCGACAGTCGTCGCGTGTGCATGCACCGCGAAGAAACATCGTACAGACCGGCATTTTGTTCTACATGTACAGCCATTGAGTCCACGCATCGGCGAGCAAGCGGTAGCGCCTCTCCAATATCACAGTACCTTGTCATGTGAGAGCTTGCAGTCGGCATCCTCACAACTGCCTCGCGCAAATTTGCGGCACAGCGCGACGTGGCGGCTATCGTGAAGAAACTCGCACGCGTTCTTGTTGTTGCAATAGCCTGTGAAGGATTGATAGCGCAGGTCAGTCTCGAGAGGCTATTCTTCTTTCTCGTGGAGGAAGTCGACGTTGACTTGCCAAACTTGTTGAAGAAGCGACAGTACTCTGTGCGCACACGTGTGGGCTTGGGCTTGCCCCGCGCGGCCCGCGCACACGCCACGGCCGCTTGTGCTCGACTCCTATAGCCACAGAAACAAGATTTCTCCAGCGTATTAAACCTCACGTGGTCAACCGTAACAGCGTAGTGAGTGACGACACCCGACGTACGCGGCAGTCGCAGTCGACAAACTCGGTCTCCGCACCACGGAACCTAAGGCCCACAGAGTCAGCATCACTGCCCTCCCTAACTGAAATGCTGTTTTGGATCCTGCGTACCAGTATGTGGGGATGCGTGGGCCGCCAGCTTCTCGGCGGCCTTTGCTTTCATCACGTCAGACCGTACGAGACTGAAGCCGCCGTTCGCCTTGGCGTACTCGCCGTCTTCGAGCCGCAGCATCTGCAGCTGCATGCGGCTACGCATGGATCTGCTATTATCACAGTCACCATGTCATCCCATTCCGTAGCCTCTTCCCCCCAACATGAGTCCTATTCACTCACGGCGCAAAGCTCGAGCCGGACGGCGGCGTCTTCATCGCCAACGCCTTCATCGCTGGAGGCGAAGGCGCAGGCCCGCGCGGAGGAGGTGTCGTCCGCACGGCGTTTTCGTTCATCCACACTTTGTTGGCACTGTGCACGGTCGCAATTGGCGGCGGCGGCGCCACATTCGCGCGCGTCCACGTCTTGTGGACCGGAACCACCGGTTTGCGCGCGTTGTACGACGCGTACGGAGCCGCAAACGGCGCCATTGTCGCGCGGTTCCCATGGCTAATGACATGGCTACCTCCTCCACGCTTCTTCGCGGCCAGAAGATTCTTCACGGCCTGGATTTTCGCGCGCAAGGCCGCTTCTTCCCGTTCCATTTTCACCGCTGCTTCTACTCCTTTGCGTGTCGTGCCAGCTTCTCTCTCTCAAGTAGAGTGTTGGTCACTTGCCAGTTTCAATCAAAGTATTTACGTATATAGCCATACAACTGTTAAGTACGGTTACGCTCCCACGTTTCTGGTTACGACAAACCTAGTAGGTTTGCCTGAAGTGAACCTTTGAGAGCGACATCCGCGTGGCAACCTTGGACCGCGATAATGGACCGCACGAGCGACTTCGTCAAGATCACCGTGCTCTTCGACACGGGCGCTAACCGGCCGCGCGCCCATCGGCCGCTCTCGCAGGACGCGCGCCGAGCGCAGCAGATCGCTGACCAGTTGCGGCAGCAGGAGCTGTTTCTGCGCGATCTCAATGATCTCGTCTCGAAGAAATCCATCATTGGCGACGACCCGACCGCGCAGGTCGCCACGCTCACGGACGTTCTCAAGAAGGAACTCGCGGCGATCGAGAAGAACATCCAAATGTTTCAGCAGTCCATCAACGCCGCGCAACGCGGCCGCAGCCAGGGCCACCACCAGGCCCATTTCTCAGTCATCACGCAGTCGATGAAGTCGCGGTGCGCCAAGAATGCCAAGCAGTTTCATGTACGTATACCTGTGCAACTGCTAGAGTGAACGATCCTGACACTAAATATTGGTTGGGGGGATGTATAGCTTGCCCTGCAGCAGCACACGGCGGTGATCCGCGAGCGAAGCACGCGGCGCAGCAAATTCTCCCATGGTGGCGCGAGTCCGATGGTGCAGCTGAACGCGCCCATGTTTGCACGCACCGCGCCGGCGACACCGCAAGCCAATGGCAGTCTGATGCGGCGGTCGGACGACCCGGCTCGTGCACCGCTGCTGGACGCACACCGACAACCCAACACTGGAGGCCTGGGTCCTCCGCCGCCTATGGGTGGAAACTCTGGTGCGTCGGGGAACTCAAGTCCCATCATGCATGCTGAGAGCTGACGTTCGTTCCGTATCTGTGCTTCTTCCTATTTGTAGCTGGAATGGCGGGGGCTCCACCAGCAGCCGTGGGGTTGCGTCGCCGCCAGGGCAACCTGGGGGCGAGTCCGTTCATGCAGCAGCAAAAGCCGCTGCCTCCTGGTAGTGGGTCTGGCTCTGGCAGCCAGCAGGCGATGCAGCACTTCTCCCGCCACGACGCCAAGACGCGGTTCCAGAATGCACAGAACGTTGAGAGCACCATTGTCGAGGTATCATTTTCCTATGCAACTGTCTGTATGTCTCCAGAGGCTGATATTGACGCTATTACCGTATCATGTAGATTACTGGTATGTACACGCGCATGGCCACCATGGTGGCGGAGCAGGGCGAGATCATTTCTCGAATCGACGATGACATGGACGTCGCGTACGTGCCCTGGCGTCTCTCGGGAGAACTCGGTCTCTTTTCCTCTCTCTGACTTTTGTGCATTGCAGGCAATCCAATGTGGAGGCCTCCCACAGCGAACTGCTCAAGCTCTACAGCATGGTCTCGGGCAACCGGTCGCTCATTCTCAAGCTCTTTCTCGTGCTCGTGCTCGTCATCTTCCTCTTCACGGTCGTGTTCTAGTCGGCCTGCTAGACCCGTACGACCCTATACCCTGTAATAACGCATATAGAACTTTTATCTGATACTGTGCGTAGCTTCAATACCAATTTGAAGTTTCCTGATATTGTTTTGGGTGGTAGTTCTTAACCGATAGGAATCAGCAAGCAGAAGGGGTGAAAGAAGCCTCCTCCCCCCTTTGTGCCCAACGTTGTGTCCATCTGCGTTGAGGAAACTTCAGTCGAGAAAGAAGCCACGGCGGCGCGGCTCTACTTGCGCTCGATCCCTCGCTCTCCACGGCGAGACGCCGCCGCGTTCCTCTACATCTCCTTGCTCTCCTCTCCATTGTCGTGGTTGTCTCGAAACTCCGGGTCTGCGGTGATCCCTGTGGGCTGTGGTATCCACCGTTCCAGCAATGATCCCCGGCGCCACGTACATTGATGAGCGGCGGAAGTCGACATGGCGCTCAACGGACTCGAGGAATGGCAGGCGGCAGCGAGAGGGCGGTGCACCCCCGAGTCCAGCGTTCGGTCCAATGCCTACGTCGCCCGTGGCCGAGAAGAAGAAGGGTCTGCTGGGCACCAAGCTCTTCTCCAAGAGGCGGACATCCAACCCTCAGCCACCAGCTTCGTACCCCGGCGCGGCAGCAGCAGCACCGCCGCCCCCACAGCCCACAGCCGAAGCGATCGAACGAGGTGTCGATATCCTCCAATCCATTTTCCGCAAGTGGGATCGCAGCGCCTTGCAGATGATGTTGGAGGCGAACGCCTATGTGATGGAAGCAACGATCACAACGATACTCAATATGGAGCAAATCGAGGCCGAGAGCAATTCAAAGCGCGATGCAAATATGGCCGACAGCAATGGCCAGTATCCCGTCAAGAACTTGCTACCGGATGATTTCCTGCGGGTGCGTAGAGTAGATACTTATCTTCATTGCTCAGGGGAGATTAACATTTATTTGGATGGCCTGTGTGAGACAGCTTCCCGATGGAGACGATACGCGGTCAGACGAAGGGAGTGGGGATGAAAGTGCGAGTATGCTGCTGGAGGACGAGCTCCGCCCGAGTGTCATCGACACAGAAGATCTCGAGTCAAAGAGCACTTGCGTGGCCCCGAGTGAGGATGCGACGGAGGATCAGTCGGAGAAATCAGGCGCTTTCGCTGAAGATGATGGCACGCTTTACGGCAAAGAGTTTGGCTCGGACGACGAAGGGCTCCAAGAAGATGTCGTCCCGCCGGTGTTCGACAGTGAGACGATCCGAAAGAGTAATCAAATCTTGTCGGACTCGATGGCCAAGAAGTTTTTGCCCGAAGAACTGAGAGAAGAACCAGAGGAGCGACGGAGTGTCGTCAGTACGTCCAATACTGGAGTCATTAAGCGAAGCAAACTCGATCTCACGGAAGCAGAGAAGCGCATTCGCCATCGTGAACCGCATCTCGTGTTTGAGCTGCTCTCCAAGGCCAGTGAGATTTACCGACGAGGAGTCATTTCGTCACAAGAGCTGGACACGCTACGTGCCAGTATTGTGTCCACGATCCAGCCGTCCAAGATGGTAGCAACTATGTTCCCATGGATTTCATGACGAGAGGACTGACCGTGAATGTGATCATTTTACAGATTATCGACACGAACATGAATATGAACAAGGTGATCACCGATCATGAATGGCATGGATTGATTCTCAAGGCGAAGGGTACGACTGCGTAGCTCTTGGCACACGTTATGTGTTAGATTTTACCGCATGCGGTCGTTATCCTGCTTCCAACCAGGGATTCGCCAAGCGCTCTCGGTTCGACTGGTCAAGAATGCGCACAGACTGAATCGACTGACTGGTCATGTGGTAAGGTGGTCTCTCCGGAACGTTCTCATAATGATGAAACTCATTCTTGCTTCCTTTTGCCTCCAACCCAGGAATACGTTATTCGTGTTGTGGATGTCGAGACTGGGGTGGTGTGGTTCACACGAAAGCGATTCAAGGAGCTTTACAAGCTTTATCGAAAGGTAACAATCGTCACCAGTGTATGTGGTTCTTCTGCAGACTCACCCGCCATTCTGTCCCAGCTGTGTCGTTTGTCGGAGCGTGTAAGCGACTGTCCGTTTCCAGCACGCCGAAGTCATCGGATCTCGGCAATCGACCTGGCGTCCGATCGTGCTCCAGTACTGGAAGGGTTTTTACGTGTTGCAGCTTCGCTTGTCACGCCGTCTCCGATGACATTCCTCCATGGCGTTGCGTTAAAGCAGCTCCAGCAATTTCTCGAAGTGCCGCACGAAGGCATTCTCCTGCGGAATCGAACGCAGCCCATATCACGCGAGCTCCGCGTGTTTGTGTACCATACAGTAAACGATCACACGTCTCCAGAGGGCAAGGCGTGCGCAAAGTTTCTCACGAAGCTCCGCATGAACGGCGTCGATCCGGGTAATAATCTGCTGGACGAAATCGCGACCATCCTGGATGGTGTCCAAGAGTATATGCTCGAGCAACGCTTTGATGAAATGCGTGCCAGTGTGGAGCGAATGATGAAGGTGTACGCGGCACACGAGGATGGATCGGGCCGCCGCAACTCGTACGTCAACCTGCTAAGTGACGACACGATGACGAGCAACGACAAGGTGCAGCAGCTCATCTCGGATTCAATTCGCCATGAGCTGGAAGAGCGGCTGTGCGTGCCTCTCATGGGTACGATTGTATCGTACTTGCGCATGCGCGTGATGCACAAAGAGCAGCAATTTCACCAGCGGATTTTCCACCTGCGTGGCAAGCCGCAAAGCTACTTTGGGATCCCCGTGGAGAAGATCTCGGTGAGCAGCTGGCGGACCGTAATCGATATGATCAAGGAGATCGACGACGCGTTCCTGCCACTCGACAAGATGCGCAAGCTCGTTGCTGCGGCGCACCAGATCCACACGCTGTACCGCGCCGAGCACCGCCTGCACCGCGAAGAGCAGCAGAGAAGCGCGGCTCAAAAGATCCGACTGTCTATCACTGAGACGGGCGTTGTCGACGCCTCCAGCGCTCAAGAGAACGCTGCTCAAGCTGCGGGACCGAGTGCAAAGCCGCCAGCCGAGCAGGAGACGGCGGCGGATGAAGACGTGCTCAGCGGCGACGACTTTTTGCCGATTTTCATCTACGTCATTGTCCACAGCGAGCTGGTGGCACCGATCATGACGCAGGTGCTGCTGAACCGACTTTGCGACCCCGAGAAGCGCCGCAGCGAATCAGGCTACTACCTCGCAACGTTTGAAGCCGCGCTGCACCACATTTTGTCGAACGAAGGCTTTCAAGATGCTTAGAGCATAACAAAAGAGAGAAGGTATCCAAAATGTAGCCACTTTGGTTGTCACAGTGCGTTAAAGAGTCATTCTCTCGCGGGATCGGATATCACTAAACCGAGGGAACGTCACTCGCGTTGTGTCAGTCAGCGCAGCAGGCCCCCAACCCCAGGCAAGGAAAACCCCAGCTGCGCGGCAATAACGTAAAGCAAGAGGCCGGGGAGGGTTAATTATACCTCGCCGCCATCGCCATCGCTCTCTCGGCGCGCTCGCCCCTCGCGCCGGATAAGCCTTCTCTCGCGCGCGCGAGTGGCGTTGGTTCGACGCACGAGACGCGTCGCGTCGCCGCCACGCGACTCCCACGCGCTCGTTCGCGCTAGTGCCGCCAGGAGAGTGCGCCAAAGTCTGCTCTCTTTTTTTTTTCCTTCCCTCGCGATCTGCCCAGTGGTGGGAGGGCATGGCGGGCATGGACCCGGTGCTCACGGGGTCGCTCTGCTTCCTCGTGCTGGCGATCGTCATGTACGTCAAGTTTCTGCGCGAGAACTCGCTCCACGAGGACGACGAACTGCGGCAGCGCCAGCTCCACGCACACGCCAAGGCGCGCAAGTCGAGTCCGATCGAGCCGGACGCCATGCCGTTTCTGAACGCGGCCAAGACGAAATCGCCCATTGCGGGCGGCAACGGCGTGAGCGGCAACGCACTGCTGCCGCTGCCGCCGCAGAAGAAGCAGCCGCTGTCGCCGCGGCAGCCGCCGGGCCACCACGGTCTCGCCGTGCTGCAAAAGGCCCAGCAGTACAAGCAGCAGCAGCCAGGGTATTATAACCAAGCCAAGCAGCCCATGCGGAGACGCACCCACAGCGCGGCGGCCAATAACCAGGGCCACTTGGGTGGCGCGGCCGCGCCGACGACGATCGCTGACCCCGAGATGGGACTCGCCGGGGGCCACAACCACTATGGCGACGATCTCCACCACCACAACTCGCCACCGCGAAGCAGCAGCCATCGGATAGACTTTGGCGCGATGGCGTACGACGACCACGACCACGACCACCACGACGACCACCTTGACGACGACGACGCGGCGTTTTTCGGCGTGGCGTCGTCTCCACGGAATCGGAACTTGCGGGATTCAATGCGCGAATCGGCGACGTATGAGACCCACCACGAAGAGCACGACGGCTTTGATGACGACCTCGAGAGCCGGTTACCAGCGGTAGTGTCGGCCGCGTCGACCATGGAGTACCCGACCAACAACAACAACCAGCAAGGTCTCCCGACGCCCTTTATGATTGGTGGTGCAGCAGGACAAACTGCCGCCGCCGGACAAGTCGACGGCGCGGCGGCGGGAGTTGCTGCGCAGCCGACCCCAACCAAGCCAGATGCCAAGACGACCGTCAAAGAACGCCAGTTTGTGCGCGACTCCGTGCCGCCGCCCGCGCAAATGCAGCTCGAAGTTGCCCGGAAAGCGAGGATCCCGCTGTTTCTGCACTCGCCCATGTATGTGAAGACGTCGGCTGCACCGATCGACGATGCTCTCGTCGCAGCAGGGAACGACGTGGCGGTGGTCGGTGCACCTGGTATGACTGCGCGCCAGAAAGAAAAGCTGCCGCCGCGGTGCCACAAGAACGAGAGCCTCCACATTGACTTTGTCGCGCTGCAGGTCGGTGAGATGATTGGCCAGGGCGCGTTCGGCACGGTCCACCGCGCGAGCTGGCGAGGCACGACGGTCGCGGTCAAGATCCTCGTGTGTCAGTACCTGACAGCGGACATTCTCGAAGAGTTTGAAACCGAAGTCCAGATCATGAGCATCTTACGGTACGGCGTTGGGCTACTGACAATCTTTCTACCTCTGGCTGTTGACTGGAATTGACGCTGGTGTGTGTGAATAGGCACCCGAATATCTGCCTGTTAATGGGCGCATGTCTGGAACCTCCGACGCGGTGTCTCGTGATTGAGTACCTCCCTCGTGGGTCGCTGTGGAATGTGCTTCGGCAAGAGCCCCACCTCGAATTCGACAAGCAAATGACGTATGTATCTTCGTAGCTCCTGGGATGGGAGACTTCCAGCGCGTTGATATCTAACGGGCTTATGCTTGTTTTTTCATGGGAGCAGATTTGCACGTGACACGGCACTCGGCATGAACTATCTCCACTCGTTCCACCCTCCGATTCTCCACCGTGATCTCAAGAGTCCCAATCTCCTCGTGGATACGTCGTACGCCATCAAGATATCCGACTTTGGCCTGGCGCGTGTGCGGGCCCATTTCCAGACCATGACGGGCAACTGCGGCACGACGCAGTGGATGGCGCCCGAAGTGCTGGCGGCCGAAAAGTACACAGAAAAGGCCGACGTCTTTTCGTTTGGCATTGTGTGCTGGGAGATCATGACGGGCGCGTGTCCGTACGACGGGCTGTGTCAGATTCAAGCGGCGCTCGGCGTGCTCAACAACAATTTGCGGCCCACGATCCCAGCGACGTGTCCAGAAATGTTCAAGAAACTCATGACGCTCTGCTGGGTGAGCGCTCCAGAGAGGCGGCCGACGTTTGAGCAGATTCTCGAGTTTCTCCACTCGAACAATGCGAGCCTGTTAGACGACTTCCGGTGAAACTGAAGAAAATATGCGTAAGGAAGAAGAAAAAGGAGAATGGAGCCTGAGCGGGGAAGAGCTCTCCCGATGGGTGACTAGTAAGTACGTAGTAGAGCGACAAACACAGAAAATGCAGCGTATCCAAAGTGGTTCATGTGAACGCGAGAAGAGGTTGGACCCATTCGTGACCATTGTCGGACCATCGACGTGATGTACTGGATTAGGTTATTGAAGTGCCCTCAGATCTGTGTCAAAAAAGACGTCGCCCATCTATTTACAGATACGATTTTGGAATATCTAGTGTATGTCATCCCTCTTGATGCGCCTGGCACGAGGAGCTACAGTATGCGCGATCCTTCATTCGCACATTCGCGACGGAAGACTCCACCGCCCACTCGACCCACTTGACTGCACGCAACACGATGGCGCCGCCTGCGGAACTCACGATCGGCCTGCTGGGCACGGGCAAGATCGGCTCGGCCGTGGTCACGGGCTTCTGCTCGGACGGCGGCTGGCAGCCAAAGCACGTGACCGTGTCGGCGCGCACCAAGGCCAAGGCTGACGCGCTCGTGGCGAAGTTCCCCGCGCGCGTGAGCATTGGCGCGACCAACCAAGAGATCATTGACCAGAGCGACGTCATTTTCATTGGTCTCTTGCCCAACGTGGCCAAAGAGGAGCTGCCCAAGCTCACGTTTGCGCCGCACAAGCGCGTCGTGTCCATGATGGCGACCATCCCGTACGACGAGCTCGTCGCGCTGGTGCAGTTGCCGCGTGAAAACGTTGTGCGCACTGTGCCGCTCACGAGCGCGTCCAAGCGGTCGGGGCCGATCCTCGCATACCCCGTCAACGAGTTCGCACGCGACTTGCTCAGTCAGATCGGCACGCCCGTCATGGTCGCGAGCGAGTCCGAGATCACGACGCTGGTGCGCGCACGCTGCTGCTTCTTTCACTCTCGTACGACGAATGACTCATCCCCCACTCCCTACCTTTCTCCTTTTCTTGTAGACTGGCATGACGGCGCTGATCTCGTACTTCTACGCGACCTGCGCGAACACGCAAAAGTGGTGTGTCAGCAACGGCGTCGGTACGTTCTCCCACTCTCTCTCCTTCTCTCCTTGCTGTATGCATTTATGCTCACGGTCGTTCTCTCCAGATGAGCAATCGTCGCGCAGCTTTGTCGCGTCATTTTTCAAGTCGCTGGCCGAGGCCGGCGCCGAGTCGACCGAGACGTTTGATGAGATGGCCGAAGAAGGCGCGACGCCCGGCGGGCTCAACGAGCAGGTCCACCGCGGGCTGCTCGCGTCGGGCGCGTACGAACTCGTGGTGGACCAGGTCGACGCGATCTTCAAGCGACTCACGGGCACGGATCCGGCGCCGCGGCCTGGACGCCAATAGATCCAGGATAAGAATCTCCAATAGCTAACTTCAAGATGCTTTTGATTCTTGCCAATCCGCTTTTTAAATTATACTGTCGAGTGAGTCTGGGAACTGCTGGATGTGGGCTGGACGTGTCGGAAAGTCTATACTAAGAAAAAACGAGCTTCGCACTTACGCAGTCTTGGTGACAACGCCACCAGCCGCTTCCGGGGCTGCAAAAAAGTTGGGTAGGCCCGTCGTCTTCCCAAGCAGCCACACGATCTTGGCCATGTCGCTGTTGCCTGGTATCCGCTCCCACGCCAGGTCGTACAGCGACTCGCCCTTGCCATTCGTACGCCGCGTTCCGAGCTCATCCGAGAGCGACGACGTGTCCACGGCCTGGAGTACGCACTTGATCGAGACCGCCATGTCGGACGTCAAGTACGGTTCAAAGTACATGCACGACGTCGGCTTGGAATCCGGCACACGGCCGTCGCCAATGCAGCTGCCGTTCCATTCGCCCGAGACAAACAGTCGCACGCTCGTGCGGTCCAGATCCACGCTCGACTGCTTCAGTCCGAGCGACGCAAAGTCGCGATGGAGAGCCTGCGCGACCTGGCAGCAAATCGTCTTCTCGACAAAGTGCTTGAGTCCCGACGGCGTTGAGATCTCGCGGACTGTGCCGGGTCCATCCTCGAAGCGGATCTTGGTGCCTGAAATCAAGATCTCTGTGGAGACATGAGAACAGAGTAGGCATTAGTTTCCATCGATTTTGTCCAGAGCCATTACCCTCGGTATTTGGGTGCTTTACCTGTCGTGAAGTTTTTGCCCACGCTGAGGTCGAAGGCAGCGAGCGTCGAATCGTGCGGACACGACTTCCATCGTGGACTCACGTAAATGCCACGCACCGAGTCGCAAATCGGCTGGTTCAGACCGTCCTCGAGGATGCGTCCGGTTGATGACGACTGGGCGTTCTGATAGGCCAATTTGGCAGAGAGCTCATCGAGGTAGCGCGCAATTTCGTCTTGCAGCAGGTTGTGGGAGATCGTGTTGACGACAGCGGCCAATACACCGCCATGCTCGGCCCTGTCCGCATCTGTCGGCACCGTCTGCGGTGCGCCAGTCGCCGAGACGCTATCCGCACTCGTGAATAATAGTCCACGGGAGATTTGATTGCGACCGTGGCGTTCTCGGATCTCTTGTTGCAAGAGGAGCACGGCAAATCGGCACGTCTCACGAAGAAACTCCTCTTCAGAATGCGGGGTATGGGGACGAGGTGTTGCCTTCGAGCTTCGATGGCCATTCGCTGCGTGGCTGCCAGCATGCAAGCCACGCTGGTCCTGCTGTGGACCAGCACTCGACTCGGCCACGAGTGCCCGTGCGTCCAGCAGTCGTAGGGTTAGTTCGTAATGATCCCGCAATCGGAGTCGAATTTCGTCATCGAGGATCTCAACGACCGACACATTCCCGGGTCCCTGGACCGCGGTATCGTCATTTCGCTGGGACTTCTTCGCCACCGGCTTCTTCACACTCAAGGCACTGTCGCTCCAATTCCCCGAGCTCCACAGTGCTTCTTGCATGACCGTGTGGAAGAGCTCTTCGCAAAATACGGAGAACTGAACCGCCTTAAGAACACTGGTATTGCGCTCCTCCAGGGTTTTCAAATCGTCGGGCGTATTCTCCAGTCGATCCAGCATCGCACGCGTCCTACAAGTTCGTCGGGATACAGGACAGGGTGAGATCTCAGGCTTCAAAGAGTCTAATCAACTCCAAACACAAACTTACATAGAGCTCATTTTTGGCGCGGGCAGCGTGTACGAGCCTGAGGCATCGCCGACAAGAGACCGCAACTCGACTTGGATGGTGCGAGCCGTGTATTCTTCCGGTGTCTTGATACAGACGAGACCTTTCTCGGTGCGACTCAGCTGAATGCAAACATAGCCCATCAATTTCCATCAGCACTGTGACATACGACCGGAGGTGATAACAGAGATCCCTCACCTCTGCAAACGACAGGTCGGCCACCGATCGTGTGGGCGGTGCAAATCGCGACCCAGCTGAAAAATCACACACACCACACTCAAATGTTTAGCGGATACTTCAAGAGACGGGGGTTGTGGAGTTTGCTTTCCGGAACTTACCGCTCACAAAGCTGCAGTCGACCGCGAGCGGCTCTCCGGCACGGAAGGGCTTGGGAATGTTGCCGTGGATCGGCGCGCAGATCTTCCATTTGCGGATCATTTCGCTTACGCCGTCGAAAAAGTTGCTCTCCTTTTCGACCGTCGCCGTCAGCGCGTCGACCCCGGCGAGCAAAATGTTGCTCGAGTCTTTGAGTTGCTGCGCCTTGGCCTCGACGAGGTACTCCATCTCGTCCTTCTTCTCGACCGTGTTTTCGCGAATGCACTGTTTGTCTTCCAAGTACTCGCGCCGGCGAATCAGATCGATCGTGTTGATGAGCTGGTTGAGCTCAATGATCGAGCCCTGCAGCTCCGCGACCATCGGGCGGTAGTGGATGCGAGGATCAATCACTTCTTCTTCTTCCTCCTCCTCCTCTTCTTCTTCTCCCGCTGACGCGTCACCCGCAACATCGTCGCCCACGGCAGTGCCATCGTTTCCGCCTTCCGCATGCTCGCTCGTACCATTCTCCTTGGGTGTCTCGACGCCGTATGCCGCCGACTCCTTCTTCTTGGCGTCCTTGCTCACTTCCGCAGACTCTTCCTTCATCACGATATCATCGCCCTGGTCGTCCGCGGGGTCGATACTCTGCGGAGTGGGACTCCCACCTTTCTCTTCGCCGTCCACCCGCGGTTTCTTCTCGTCCGCGCTCTCGCCGCTGCTGCCCATCTTGCGCTTCTTGGTCTTCTTCTTCTCCATACGCACGCGCTCGAGCTCTTGGATCGAGTGGAGAAACAACTGCGACTCGGAGAAATCCCTACATATCAACAGCCACGCACTGTAAGCCCGCCCTCCCATTCTCTCCCTACGGAGGGGGGGAAACAAACGAAAAACGACGCAACTGTTGGAGGATCTCTTCGCCGGCGTCCGTGACGACCTCCACGGGCGCATAGTCCACGGGGAAGAGCGCGACGGCCACGCGGTCGCCGTCCTTCTGCTCGAGGCTCATGGAGGAGAGAGGAGAGAGAGAGAGGGGGCAGGGAAATGTTACTCGGCGCTGGCGGCTTTGGGTCCCCCGCCTTCCAAAAACACCAACAGCAAAACCGCGGGCGTTGGAAAACACAAGAGGAGGAGTGGGTTTTTGGGTGGTCGATGGAGTGACACTCCCTCGGTAGAGTGACAAGTCTTGAAGTGGGGTGCCGCATGACGACGCCAAAGGATACGAAAGTATCCTTTCATATTTTCAGTGGGGATCGTGGATTTCACACTTACGTACGTACTAACTACTGGCAGGCTAGTGTTCTTATCATGTAGTATGGGGAGCATGAGGGGGGGAAAAACGGAGCTCCTTGCTTCCGTCGAGAAAGAAGAGTAGGGGGAAAACTGAAAAAGGGAAAGCTCGACTCGACGGACAAAACGCGATGCAGAGCGAGAGATCACTCGTAGTCGAACTTGCGCTTGGCGAGCTCGATCGCACCCTTGACCATGTTGATCGCGCGCACGCGGTCTTGGCGCAGCACGCTGAACGAGATCAACCCAACGAGCTGTCCTTTCTTGTCGACGGCCGCGCCGCCGCTAAAGCCATTGTCGAGCTGCGCGGCTGTGCGCAACATGGCCTTGCCGACTTCTTCGCCATTGTACACTTGCGAGTCTGTGCCCGAGCAGATTGCGTGGTGGACCGTAATGGTATTATGGCCACTGCTGGGGTACCCAAACATCCACATTTCGTCGCCCGGTTCGATATTGTTGGAATTGCCAATGGGCACGGCGGGCAACTTGCCAATGGTCGCGCGGGACGTGCCCTCGAGCTTGATCACGTTCCACTCACGTGCGATAATGCGGTCAGTGACATCGCCAATGTAAATGCCGCTCGCCGGATCTGACATGACCTCGCAGTCGATGCGCAGGAGCGCATAGTCGAGCTCTTCGTCGCAGCACTCGGGGATCGCGCGTGCGTGGTACCGCCACAACGGCGATGCTGACGTCGACTCGGTCGGCGCCACGAGAATCATGTACTCGTCGCTGTAGATGCAGTCAAACTGCTCGCCCTGGAGACAGTGGCGCGCCGTGGCAATGAGCCCGCCTTCGTGGACGATAATGCCCGAGCCGACATTGCACAGCTCGCCTTCATTGGTCAGGATCGCGATCCGCACGGCCGACTGCTGCACGCGCCGCACGAGCGAGGCCTTGTACTGCTTCATCTCGTCGCGCTTTTGCTTGAAGCGCGCGACGGGCGTCACGCCCGTGGACTCAATCTGGGACGGCCGCTCTTCGTCTTCGTTGAAATCCGCCAAGCACGCCGCGGCGTTCAGCAGCTTCATGCGTGGGCCAAACGGAATGCCGAGGTCGCGCAAGTGGCCGGCGTTCATGAGGCACAGCGATTCGATATCAATCTCTTCGGCTTCAAAGATCGGCGCGTACTTGCCGAGCCCCAGTGACGAGAGCAGACTCGACATGACCAAAAAGCTCTTCTTCTTCTCGGCGGCCTTGCGCGCCGTCCAACGGACCGCAAACTTCTGGTTGTACGACAGATTGTCAAAGCCAATGCCGTGCACGTCGCGCTGGAACGCGACGAGCGACTCGCGCTGCGGGCTGTTTTCGTCGTCGCCAAACTCACGCACGTACAACGGACGCCACGTAATGTCGAGCAGCGCGCGCTTGTACCAGAAGCGGCAGGTCATGGACGCGAGACACAAGTCGACGTGGTTCAAGTACCCGAGCATGTGCGCGAACACGCCGCGGGGCACCCAGGCCTTGTGGTGGATAAACGTGTTGACCGGCGGACGGTTCCCCGCGAGCACCTTGGGGAAGCACTTTTCGCACACGCGCGAGCGGTGCGTGTGGCCGGCGAGCTGCGCCTTGAAGCGCGAGCACTTTTGGCAAAACAAGTTGCCGCAGCGGCGGCATCGGTGGGACCGCTTCAGGATCGTGAACTTCTCGTGGCAATTGTTGCACGCGCTCGACGACGTGTGCTGCGGTGCCCAGCGCGAGTCGAGCGAGCTCATGCTCGAGCTCGTCGACGAGACACTGCTCGCATGGGACACGGACGAGAAGTTGGAGCTCGTCGAGACGGTCGAGTACCGCGAGGCGCGCGAATTGTCGGCGTCGCCCCAGCCCGAGGACGCCGAGCTCAAGGACGCCTGCGCGTGGCGCGACCGTTCCATCGCCAAGTAGTTGCGCGCAGCAGCAGAGGCGGACGACGACGAGGACGGAGTGGTCGCTTGGGGGGCTCGAGAATGGACGCGGCCGCCGGACGGGTATGCGCCGCGGCGCGGGTCACTCATACTGAGGTCCGATCGCTTTCTCTTCCGTGGGGAGAAGGGGAAAGCGGGGTGTCTCGCCCAGCTGCCCCGCCCCGTTACGCTGGGGGTACACTATCCGCACTCCAACGAAATTTGTATGGGGCAGGGGACGGTAACCCAGGGTAACCCGCGACCTCGCCTTTGTTGTGGTCGGGCTTGAAGCCACCCAGATGGAGACGGCCCCCTGTGAAAACGAATGGACATAAAACCTCGGGCGGGGGTGTAGGCGAAAAGTTGAGGTTTTATGCCGGCAGTGCTGCAGAAGCCAGACCACCGAGAAAAGAACGCGAGAGAGAGAGAGCGAGTGCTGGACGACCACCATGATTCCTGGCGGTCGTCCAGCACTGGTCAGTGGAGTCTGCACAGTATGATGCTGTGCAGGATCCGCTTACTCGACGAGGGAGTGTTGACTGGGAGAACACCGTCTGATGGCTGCTGCCTTCCGTCAGCATACCCCACTGGAGTAACCCAGGCCGGTCCGCTCTGAACCGCGGCGTCGTCGTCGTCCGTTCGTCAAGAAACTTTTTTTGTTTTGTCGCTTTCAGTACCATAAACTCGTGTGTACCACACAATTTTACTCAACTCAGATTCAGATCCCCTCGTCTGGTGAGCTTTCTGACCGCTTGTGCCACCGACTGGTTCTTCCGCCACTGACTGGAACACTTGACACGCGGCACCAGGAGGGACAGAGCCACTTGAACTGATGAGAAATCCGCCAATCAACAGAGCGTATCCTGCGGTGGGTGAGTCATTCCTCCTCGTGCACAAATCATGTCTGAGAGGTAGGGGCTGACAACGTCACAACATTATAACCCCACGAATAATGCATCCCAACACTGACCAAAATGGCCTCCACGCTATTGCACGATGCCCAAGTGTGCACAGCTCACATGTCTGGCGCACATTCAACAGATTTCAGGGATGCAATCCGTGATTGAGGGTCAACTCCACAACTGACCCCGGCCTCCACCCTTGCTCTTCTCGTGGTGAGTACATCTATCATTTTAGGGAGGTATCGGTTCCTGGAGGTATTACGAGGGAGGTTACGTGTTTCCTTTCCGTGCGGCTCACCTCTCGCGAAGGGGAAGTTCCCCATTTCCCAAAGTCAAGACGCCCTCGCCCGCACCATCATCCCCCAGCGCTACAATGGCACCAAAGAACGGCAAGCAGAACAAGGCCGAGGCGCAGGACGAGCACTCGGAGAACGAGATCCGCTCGATCCTCATCGGCCGCGACGGCAACATCTCGCGCGACTTTGAGGCCGTGCTCACCAAGCTCTTCATTTCCTTCTTGGAGAACCCGACCGACAAGAGCTTGACACTCGACAAGCTCAAGGAGTTCAGCAAGATCTGCAATGACGGCAAGCCGTTCTCGGACGCCGAGATCAAGGAGATCCAGACCTACTTCCAGTGCGACGAGAACAAGGGGCTCACGCTCAAGGGCTTCAAGGACATGTACCACACGCAGTCGAGCGCCGAGCCCATGGAGACCTGGCGCGACATGAAGAAGCTCGGGTGCGTATTTGCTGCCTATGGATCTATCGAATGTTGCGCATTGTGTGCTGACTGTAGCTGTGGATTGATGGTCATGTAGGTACGACAAGGAGTTGCTCGAGCGTCGTGACGCTGCGCTGCGTTGCCGCGTGTGCAAGGCCACGTCGAACCTGGTCTGCTCGCGCTGCAAGGTCGTGCGCTACTGTGGCGCCGAGTGCCAGAAGAAGGACTGGAAGAGCGCACACAAGAAGACGTGCAAGCAGGCCTTGTAAGCGCGCTCTTGTGTGTGGAGACCGACAACGGTCTCTCCCCGTCTTCCTCTTCCGTCTCGGTTCTCACTTCGAATGAACGCGTGAGGAAGTAGTCTGCATTCCCTGTATGATTGCGAACGGGGGAAGAGGGAGGCATAGACCGGTGGGGTGATTCAGGCGGCCATGCAGAGAGAGAGAGAGAGAGAGAGAGAGAGAGAACGAGCGAGATTCGATGTTGGGGTGTTGCGTGACGATCGCAGATGCGCAGCACTCTTGGCAGGCGAACGGACAGACGCGTGGCCGCGTGGGTCACTCGACGGACACGGAAAACAGCGGATAGGAATAAAACAGCACACACAGCAAGCAAGAAAAAAAAGAGCCCCAGGCGTGAAGCAGCAGCAGCATCTCGACGTTGTAGACGCGTAAAAGTACACCAAAACTACGTGCGTTTTCTTCTTCAGAAGCCCGAGGGATCTTGAATGAAGGCTTCTTCAGCAATACGTACGACATTGTACGTGGTGGCGATCCATGCTGATTCGTCACTGCACAACGGAGCGAGCTCCTTGAAGTTGGGCGCCCCCGGATGAGCACTCCCGAGACTGGCCACACAAGCAGGCGGCGAGCGTCTCAGGAGATATTAACCACCTCACCCCATCAGATATCCATCTCACCCTCTCCATACAAATCTTAGGTACGAACCACTGTTGCCTGTTCGGGGGGTTGCACCCCCAGAACCCTGCTGAGTCAGCGGAGGCGACTCGATTCCATCAATCTAGTCAGCGGCTGACTAAATTGATGGAATCGAGTCGCCTCCGCAAGTACCGCGCACCCCTGCTTCGCGGGCACCCCACCCCACGCGGGTTTGCTACGTATACGCGACTCGCACCCACTCGCTGCTGTCAACTGTGAAAGGTACCTTGTGCCTAAAACTTGTATGCAGAGGTGAGGTGGATATACGATGGGGTGAGGTGGCCAACATCTCCCCTCAGGAACGTCCCCACGCTGCCTGGAGAAACTGGGGCGGAGGAGGTTCCTGTGGCACTGGAGGACCCATACTAAATAACAGTGATGCGTGCTCTTCTCTTCGTATGAGTCCGATGGGATCCTGCAGGGGAATCTTTGTGCTTGCCGTCCATCTGGATCAAGTGTATAATGGTTGAGGATGTACTGGACGCACAGCTGGGGAGTCAGATGGCAATTAGTTTAGGATATATTATTCTTCTAGATTAGGTATTTCCGTATCAACTACCATCACCAGTTGACAACTATTTAACCTGTGGGCACCTGTCTCATCGCTATGTTGGGCGTATAAGGCTCGTCTCTGCACACTCTGATGGCCATCCGGATCTCTTCACCACCATGGGTGTGTGAAATTATCGCTGTGGAGACACGCACGACTTTCCCAGCACGGTGCGCGCACCCACGTCTGGTGGTCTCGGCATCCCCGCTCCACTTTTCGTCTTGCTCTCCACCCTCGCGCTCTCTCCTCAAGCATGCGCCTCCAGTTCCTGGTCGCGAGCCTCGTCGCGGCGGCCGTGCAGCTCCATGGCGTTCTCGCAGCGTCCACGCAGTTCCACCTGAGCCTCGTGAGCGACACGAGCTACATGCTCGACTGGGTCACACCGTCCACGGCCACGTCCTCTGTCTTGCTCTACGGCACGTCGGCGACCGCGCTCAACCAGCAGATCGCAGCGAAACCCAGTGGCGCCGTCGAGCAGTCGGCCGGTGCGAACGTGGCCTGCTGGACAGCGCTGCTGCAGAAC
>JAADXL010000664.1:0-19922 GCA_023337755.1 Pythium aristosporum | reverse complement strand
CCGCCAACGCCGCCATGGGTTCCAACAAGAAGCCAGGAACACCATCCAACCACCCGAGCTGGTTACTCGGCTCTTGCGCTGCGTCTCGGATCCGACTGCGTCTGGTGGCCAAGCCCACCACTCTGCTGGAGTTGAAGTCGAGTTGATGCCCATTGGCGGCTGTTAAAACTTAACCAGAGCAGTTTGATGGTACTCAGTTCATCATCATCAACAACTTTGGCGGAAAAACTCACATGCTGTTGACAAGAGAAGTAAGCCCCAGAGGCTTCCATGACCGATTTTACTCCGTCAATATTCAATCTCTTCCATCTTTCTTTCCCTCCGACTCGATCTCAAACCTCCGCTGCTGCCACAAGAGGGCCGGACCGCCACTTGTTGAAATCGCCCGTGCCGTGGTGTTGCTTCGCCAGCATCAGCGTGATCTCGTCGGTCGGCGCCTCGAGGACGTTGCCACTCTCCTTCATGGCAAGGGCCTCGTCCATCGCAGCACACGCCAGCAGAACCATGGCCACGTCAACACCCGGAGCGATGCCCGCACAGTACGATAGCGGCGTCGAGGGAGACGCCTCCGTCTCTTCCTCATGTCCTACAGACAGCCGCTTCTTCGCTTTCTTTTGCTGCTTCATTTGCTGGTGGACTTCCGGCTCGACGTACACGCGTGCGATGCACTGGCGCTCCCTTGCAACCCCACGATCGAGCCAGAAGAGAGCCTCGTGATTCTGCCACAAACCGTCGACACGAATGAATACGGGCGTGCGCGTTACAGGATCCTCAAGCTCGATCAGCAGACGCTTCTCGAGCGGTCGTGTGTTGGTTTGTAGATAGCACAGCACCCTGCTCTCTTGCCAGACAGGTTTGCCGTCGTTCTCTTCTGTGGACGCTGCGCGGGTGGCAATGCCGACGGACATTGGGAGGCGGGCCACGTACATGGCATAGTCAATGCCCACCGGGAAACCCACGAGTTCCGCGACAGGTACGCCGTTCTTGTCCAGCAGACGCCGACCTGGATTGATATTGCCCTGCTTGGCGGCACTGACCTGGAACATAACGCTACCCATCTCTTCGTCCATCACAGGGAGTGGTGTGGCGTGGTCGTGGGCCCAGAAGCCGAAGGGAAGCCGCAGTGTTACCACGTGGTCGCGCACAAAGCGCGTGTTGATCACGCGCGGGAAGCGACGCTGCGGCGCGAGCGGCGTGTGCTGCACATGCGACGAGGTTTTGTTGCCCATGGCTCGACGGGAAAGTGGTCATTTCTGATCGCAGTGGAGACGGAAGAACTTGCGAAGAAGAAGAAGTGTGGGGGTCAGTTCGAGCTTGGGAATCGTGGGTTCAACACAAGGGAGATGAGCAATCGCATCCATTGTGAAGGATTCGATTAGTCTCGGGCCGATGTTTGGTTGAAGTAAACTCACAATTCGGTTCGTCTGGTGAACGGGGTCATGCCACCAACGCACATGCCTGGTAAGCTGCTGCGCCAGCAGCGTACACTAGTGTAGCCATCCAAACGACAGTCTCATAGATTTCATGACACTATGCTGCAAATTAGAGGAATTGAAACAGTCGTGGTCTGCGCAGGTAACTAATGTAGCAGCAGCTCGGTTCGCGGGAGGTGCTAGGCATGCATTCACAGTGGCATCGCTGGTACCATTTCCTCAAGCCCTCTAGGGGAAGTGCTTGGGTTGGGCTCCCTGCATCGTCTCGGCCGATCTGAAGCTGGAAGTACTGTACAACCAGAAGACTCTCTCTTAGAACCGCCATCTCTAATTTTTCTATTTTTACCCTGCCTTAAAACCGCTCCATGCCTCCCAAGAAGAAGGCAAGCGAGAAGAAGATAAAGAGACCCGGGCTGCATGTGGCTGTGGATTTCCGAGTCAGCGAGGAAGACGTGGGAGGAGAATCTCAAGAAGCTGCGCCGTGCGAGTGAAGACGGCGATGTGGCGACGGTGCGCGACCTGCTGAAGGACGGGAACGTGGATGTCAACGGGCGCGATGAGGTTGGTGCGGACAAGGGATGTTGTGCTGGCGGCTGTTGATTGGACTGGTCGATTACGGTGCACTTTCTCATTAGCTGAGGTGGACTCCACTGCACCGAGCGTCCCTGAATGGCCACGAGCAAGTCGTTGAGGAACTGCTCAAGGCCAACGCAAAGCCCAATGTGGTGAACAATGTGCGGTTCATCTCGACCCGCGTGTCTACAAAGTGTGACGTCAGCCTTACCCACTCCATTGAGTGATCTTATTGTTAGGACGGAGAAACACCACTTCACAGCGCGTCCCTCAATGGTCATCTGCAGGTTATGAAGACACTGCTCAAGGCCAACGCAAAGCCCAATGCGGTTGACAATGTACGCTTGAATCTGAACCGGATCGACGCGTGGTTACGGAGTCTGACGTACGCAATTGTGTGTACTTTCCGTCAGGATGGAGACACCCCACTACACAATGCGTCAGTCAATAACCATCTGCAAGTCGTCAAGGAACTGCTCAAGGCCAAGGCAGACCCCAACGCAGTCAATAGTGTGCGTTCGACGCTGAACCGTATCAAGTCGTGTGTTTACAGATATTGATCCCAGTCTCGCAAATGCTATTGTGGCATCTTGCCGTCAGCGAGGAACAGCACCACTTCACAATGCGTCTTTCAACAACTACCTGCAAGTCGTCCAGGAACTGCTCAAGGCCAATACAGACCCCAATGCCGTTGACAAAGTGCGTTGGAATCACACTGTATCGAGCCGCGTGGTACACACGTGGTGACAATAGCGTTGGGCTCACATTTGTTGCATGTTCTTTCCATTAGGAGGGGGCAACACCGCTTTACTGGGCGTCCCTCAAGAACCAACTGCAAGCAGTCGACGAGTTGCTGAAGGCCAACGCAGACCCCAATGCGGCTACGAATGTGGGTTGAAATCTGCGTCATGGACGATGTACATCACAGCTCTGACGCATGTGCTCTTGCCGTGGGGTGCGCTCCGATTGTCCAGACTGGAGTAACGCCACTCCTCTTGTCCGCTATCGAAAACAAACCTCAAGTCGCCGAGTTGCTGATCCAGGCGAATGCGAATATTCACGCCACGGACACGGTTCGTTGAGATCAACAGAGTTAAACTGATCATGGGCAGCGTGTATACGTTATTGGGCTAACGACAATGATATTACTCTACGGATCTGTCTGATCTAGAGCGGATGGAATCCTCTCCACAAGGCGTCCTACAAGGGGCATCCGCAGCTCGTCGACTTGTTGCTCAAAGCGAAGGCAGACCCCAATGCGACCAACGAAGTTCGTCGTGGTTTGATTCAAGTCGAGTTGACAGTGATTGTGATTCTGACGAAATGCTGCGTACGTTGCTTGTGCGTTCAGTACCAATGGACTCCGCTCCACTGGGCGGCATGCGGGGGCCATGTGCAAGTCGTCCAGTCGCTGTTGAAGGCGAAGGCCAATCCCAATGCGACAACGGAGGTTTGCTGGTGTTTGCTAAATATGCGGATAACGGGAAAATGCCTAATCTCCTTGATCCATTCTCTATTCTGTGATAACGCAAAATGCAAGTTTGGACAAACGCCGCTTCACGCCGGATGCCAATTCCACTCAAGTCCAGTCGCGCGCGTGCTTCTCGCGGCCGGCGCCGATCTCTACGCCAAAGACACGGTACGTACAGAAGCCCACACTTCATCGGCTGTCGGGAAGCTGATTGAATGTGTCGCGGCGACAGGACGGACGCGAGCCATTCCACTCGTGCATTCAGGTGCACAAAAACGAGAAAGCAACCGTCGAGACACTGCTCACGCTGCAGGCGCTCGTGTCAGCAGGCGCGACGTGGGACGCTCGGTGCGACGAAATGATAGCCACAGGCAAAGCGCGCAAAGTGGCCCCCGCGCTCCGCGTCTGCGCGTTGACGTGGACTCAAGAACTCGCCGATGGGATTCCGTTGACAGACATCCCTCTTGAAGTTCTCAAACGTGGTGCTGCTAGCACACAAGCATACATTGACAACTTCAAGACCTCTCGTGAGATCGTATTCCGTCGCAAGATTTGCCTCGTCGGCTCCAGTTGTGCGGGCAAGACCAGTCTACTCAAGTCCATTACGTCCGAAGAACCCCAGCTTGTCCACCTCGACGAACGCACGATCGGCATCGACCACTTCCCCCTTCGCTTTCTGCAGCCCTGTCCTCAGCGCGAAACCAAGGCCCACGAGGTGACGTTCTGGGACTTTGCCGGACAGGACGCGTACCAGGTGGCCCACTCGCTGTTCTTTTCTCCGCGTACTATGTTTCTCGTGTGCGTGGACCTGGAGGCTTTCACGGTTGCCTTCCTACAAGCTTCGATGATGGCGCTTGTGCGGAAGCACGAGACCCAGCTAATGGACGAATTCATCGAGCGCACGGTGATGCGCTGGGTCCGCGTCATTTTAGCTCGCCAACCGGACGCCGAGTTCATTTTCATTGCGACGAAAGAGGATTTACTCGCGGAAAATGAAGCGACCGAGCAACTATTGAAGCGAGCTCTCATGGCCAAGTTGAACGCAGTAAATGCTACGGTCGACGAGATGCGAAACAAGGTCGTGAAGGAGAACTGGGCCGTCGACAACGATAACGCGTTTGTGTCCGAGGGCCACGCGGCCGTAGACACAGACAGTCCCAACGTTGTCTTCACAAGTTGCAAGTCCCCCGCATCTGTTAAATCGGCAAGGCTCCGGATCGAAGACTTGATCATAAAGAGCGGCCGCGGCTTCCAGATGCCAGACACCTACACAAAAGTGCTGGAAGCTATTGTGGCTCGAAGGGAGTCGGCTCACACAAGTGACATCACCACGCGAATCACACGTGTATTCGCTCCATTTGATACACTCCCAGCTGAGCTCGGGATCGAGCCAGAACTGTGTCGAACCATCTTGCAGACGCTCCACGATCTCGGCGACGTCTTGTGGTACGAAGACCTAGGCGTCAAGATGTTCCGCAACACCGTGATCTTGGATCCGCTGCTGCTGATCGACTTTATCCGCCAAGTCATCAACCACAACCACACGGGGTTGACGATGCCGCATGCCGATCTCAAGTCGCTGCCGTACTGGGTCGGTCTCTCGAGCAAACAGCAAATGAAGGCGTTGAAGCAAGTGCTCCAGAAGTTCCGCTTGGTCTACTCTGCTGACGATGACCGCATGATGGACTGGGATTCCGATCTGATTGTGCCAGCGTACTGGCAGACCAAGACACCGGCGGCGTGGCTGTTTCTCGGCGACATTTTGCGCATCGACGAGACGACGTCGCGAAGGATACAAGACCGGGCTTCTGTGCGTGTGGATTGGGAGCACCACTTGCTGCGCGTCGACACGGCGATGGCGCGAGACGGGGAAGCCGTGCGCATCCACTGGGAGTTCCACTTTGAGTATGGGCTGCCTTCGTCGCTGTTTGATCGCGTCATTGTCGCGAGCGTGTCACCTCATTTCGTCTTCACCGCCGGCCCAGACTGGATCGTGCACGAAGAGAAGCAGATCGCGGCAAGCCGCATCATGGTGGGTCGCGACGGCAAGTCTCTGCACCGGACGATCCACGTGGAGGCCGTCGTGGCCGTGGCAGCGACCAAGAGGCAAGTCGAGAGGCTGTGGAGGAGCTTCACCCGCATGTGCGACGCGTTCGTGGATGTGCTCTGCGAGTACCCTGGTCTCGCAGTCTCGAGCTTTGCGTGGGACCACGACGGAAACAAAGTGGGTCTCAGACGCCTGGCCAAGTCGGCTCCATCGTCCGCGGACTCGGAAGCGTGGATGCCGCCCGCAGTCCTCTGGGTGTGGTTCAGCGAGCTCGTCACAAAGTCTGCCCGGCGCGGAGACCAAGTGGCCGGCTACCATCAGTTCGACTCGGCAGAAGATACGGAGTGAGATATACGTTGAGAGGAATAACGGTGGATTTTCTTGAGTGCTATGGTTTTGTGTCTTTTGGTGGATCCCTTGGTGGGGCTAATCATACTTTATGAGGGACCTACTTTGGCATTCGCGAGGCGCTTCTTCTAAATTAGTGGTACAAAATCGCTCGTGGCGGGGAGTGACGCATGGAGAGGAACGAGACGAGCGCGGCTCATGCCAGCGACTTGAGCTGGTGCCGGGAGACCATGGCCTCGGCGTCAATGATCTCGCTGATGGAGCCGGCGCTGCCTATGGAGCCGCGGCGGTGCGGCATCGCGGACGGCGGCATCATCGGCGTCGTATTCGTGCTGGGCGCTGGACTGGAACCGTCCATAAGCGTCTGCAATCGCGTGAGTGCGTCAGCAAAGCCAAAGTCGGGCTTCTCGGTGGAGAGCAGGCCCTCGACCTGCGCCACGAGTTCGTCGACCGTGCAGCCGAGCACGAAACCGTCTTGCCGCTGCTTCTGCTGGTGCAGGCGCATGACGTGGACGCGGAGCGTCTGCAGAAGCGACTCGCGGTTCATGGTGCTTGGCGTGTTGAGTGGCGTCGGTGGGTTGAAGTTGATGTCGTATGAGGTGGTGAGACTGGACGTCCCAGGTGATCTTGAAGCAAGAAGCGTGTTGGGTGGCGACTCAAATCGGAAAGTGAGGGCGACCTCCCGGCCGGCACCGAGCCACGCGTCCACAGGACTGAAAGGCACAACGGCAAGCGCACTGTGCGATGCGACGTGCGACGGCCGCGTACTTCATCTGCAACTGGCAAGACGCACGCGAAATCCTTTCTCCCCCCACGACAAACGAGAGGATGCCAATGGCCCCACGAGAGCAAGTGATACTGGGGACAAGACAACACGAGGTGGTCAGAGACGGACCCCGAGTCTCTTTCAGAGAAAGAGAGAGAGCGAGCGAGAGAGATGGTGGGGCGTTCCATCTGGTCTTTCGATCGACACTGGCGTCAGTCGCGGATCGCCCGACTCTCTCGCACTTTCCAACACGATTCCAACTCGACGATTTCGAGTCCACAGTACGTAATGGGACTGTTACTGCACCTTACCCAGACAGACTAATAAAGGGACCACTACGGGAGAAGCTGGCGAGAAACGAGAGAAGAACGTGGACGGAATAAGGCCACACGGGGCCTGCAGCGTCCCAGAGAGTGCGTGAAAATCCCCCCGAAAGTCTCCGAAGCGAAATGCTTTGCGCGATCTACTGGCAGCTGCACTGCGCCTTTGGTGAGTTTAGGGCGGCGGCCATTACGGGCAGTGGCGCCAGGGTGGAGGAGCGAAGAGGGGGACGAGAGAGAGTGGGGACTGAAGTGTATTGTAAAGGGAGCTGTTCGTCGAGTCGCTTCGTGGCGTTGTGGAACCTTTTTATCGACAGGAAGAAGAAGGCCAGACCTTTTCGTTTCAAATTCCAAAATAAGGTGAGCTAATGGGCAACATGGTCAGAAGAAGTCACAGTAAATAGGTTTTATTCACGGCTATATATTATATATACCTTGTTTTGTGAAAATTGGATGATGGAGACAGCGAGACGAGTTCAAGGAAGTGAGGCCGGTCTGCTTCTGTACCCATCTTTATGGGCGGAATGGTGGCAATTCGGATGGGGAACGTTCCGCCATCGAGCGGCCAACACGCCGCGAAAACACAAATCCCCGCTTCGGGGAACGAGCACACTCCGGTAACTGCAACAGAGTGAATATTTGTCGTTCCGAGAAATGTATGTAGCCTGGGTTCACGTGAGCCCCCTCGCATTCCCACACGCAATGAATCTGTTGATGCCAATTAAGAGTTCAGAAATCCCATCCCACACGTGCAATGCCTCACGCACGCCAGCGTATCTGGGCCTTGTCTTCGATGGTCTCATCGTTAAACACGGGGCAGGGGTTTCATCACACAAGAAGAGAATCGTTTTTTTGTGGTGACTTCCAGAAGGAAGAAAACGGTTGGGGGTGCAGATATGGTGACTCCCTGGCGGGAGGAGGCATTGATACGATGTTTAAAATATGCGATCGATCGGCGACGGGTCCACCACGTTGGGGGTGGGGTCATACGATCGCATGGACGTGTGGCAGTCGGGAGGCATCCTATGCGACAGCATCCACCAGAGTCGAGTGTACAGTACATAAAAAATGGCGACCAGAAGGATCTTGCGGAGGCCGTCGCGTCGTACTTGAAGTATACTGAAAATTGGTTGCCCATCGTCCGGTCGACAGAGCACACATCCGAGGGGATTCAACTCGGATCATCCGCACATCCAAGTCGGATGTGGGCTTCTTTGCCGACTTCAACTCGGCTGAAGCACCTTCAACTAGAGTGACCCGGCCGCTGACGCCACGACGACTTGACCACGACGGTGGTTCTCGCACAGTAGTACGACAGCAGCCGTCTGCAGACCAAACACGCACTGAAACACTCCATGTTCTTGTGTATATTACGACAGCACCCGAAGTATCCCATGAGCGGGAAAAAAACAACCCAGGTGATCAGGAAGCGGTGGAAGAGTGTGTCCTCCCGACTAGTGGGCGGCAACTCTGCCTTCATCTTGTGGTCAACTATCCACCTCTCCAAGACTCACGGTCGCGCGTCCGCATCACCCTTGTCAAAGTACGGGATCTCCCCGTGCGTGGTCACACGCGTGGCCAAGCGGTTTCCAGGCAGAAAGTCGAACGTCGCGGCGTGGGTCGAAATGCGGTTGTCCCAGAGCGCGACCGTGTCCTTGGCCAGGTGGTACCGCACTTGGAACTCGTGGCCCTGCACAATGTGCGTATTCAGGAACCGCAGCACGGCGTCCGACTCGGCGCGCGAGAGGTTCTTGATGCGGGTCGTAAAGAGCGGGTTCACGAACAGGGCCTTGCGCTTGGTCACTGGGTGCGTGCGCACCACGGGGTGCTCGAACTCGACGATCGGCCGCCGTAGTGTCTTGCCGTTCGCGATCGCCGTCTCGGCCTGGGCCTTGCTGCTGTGGATGGCCGTGAGTCCTTCGACAAATTGCTGGAACGCCGGCGTGAGACGATTGTACGCCTCGTAGCTGGACGCCCAGATCGTGTCAGCACCAACGTCAGGTGCAGCATGGGCTCGCAGCGTCGTGTACGACGGTGGCTGTCGCTCGTATGTGACGTCACTGTGCCACTCGCTGACGAGCTCACTTTGCGCGTGGAGAATCTGTTCGCTGGTCTCGACGGTCGCTTCGACGACGAAGAGCTCCGGTTCGCCCTGCACGTGGCCCAGCATCGCGTGGACGTGGAGGGGGCCCCAGTACCGCCCCAACTCGAGCTGCTGCGTTGGTGTGATCTGCTGGTCCACTAGAAACACGACACCGCGCTGGGCCGTTAACAACGCGAGCTCGTCTTTCTGCGCGTCCGTGAGTTCGTGGAGCTGAATGCCGGAGAGCTCCGTGCCGATCTTGGGCGCGATGTGGCGGACAGTCGCATGCTCGAGTAGGTTCTTGAGCGTCGGGTCGGCGTACGCCGCGCGGTCATCAAAATCCAGCACGGGGATCGGCGGGTACGTCTCGGTGGGGAAGACCTGGCGGAACTCGGGGCGATCAAAGGTCGCGTGGGTGACCTCGAGGTTGTAGGCGTTCTTGATGGGCAGCACGGCCACGCCGCCTTTCTTGGGGACCCACGTGGGGTCTTTGGAAGCCGCCACGCCCGGAGCCGCTACGGATGGCTTGGCCAAGGTTGCCTCGCTTTCGTTCTGGTTGGGAGGCATGAGAGGATTCTGGTACGAGTTAGGAAGCAAATGGAAAAGTAAAGGACTGCGAGGTCTCCACACTCCATGGGATGGAGAACCGGCAAGCGCGACCCCGCACACGAGACACATGGCTTCTCATTCTCGGGCGTCGCGTACATGACGAGACGGATGAAGGACAGTGGATTGGGTCGACAAGCCGACCAATCAAGACCCATGCAGGTTGCTTCTCGGATCAAGTGATCTGAGTCGGAAAAACATATCTCGCTCCGGACCAAGTGAGCCCCAAGCATACTGAAACGCAGTGTAAAGTACGATGGAGTCCGTGGTGCCTGACGTGGCCATGCAGGTCAAACTGCGGGTTCTGATTGGATGATCAAGTGAACCAATCTTTGTCAAGGAGTATCGACTGGTGAGCTGATCATTTTCGACATAAACGAGCCGAATCAAGGCGACAAATGCTGCACTGGATGGTGGGCAATAAACAGAGAACGCGTGCTTTCTCTTTACTAGTACCAGTAAAACGCCAGGGGTCTTCTTCACCTCCTGGTTGCGAGTGCGATGAATGGCAATGCTGTTGGCTAACGATTGTAACGAAATCGAATGTATTTTGACATCAGAAGAGAAAAACTTTGGTGTCGACCGATGCTGTGCTAAGTGGGAAAACGTAGTGGGCTCACCACGCAAAGGTCTCCTCATGAACGTCAAACACGATTCCCATGCTCTTGGTGAGCCCCTGGCTCAACGACACGACCTGCGAGACCATCGCCGCTGGCCCACACACCAGTACACCAACACGCTTGGGCCCTTGACCTGTCAGTGACTTGACCTGCAGTGCCGACTCGCCAACCTCCCGCAAGATCTTTTCCATGTTGGGGCGCTGCTTGTGCTTGAGACACAATGCAAGCTGCTGGTCGACAGGGTCCGATGGATCCTGTTCCTTGGTCGTGAGATAAAAGTCGGCGTAAAAGTCATCGTGCTCAGGCGAATTAGTGAGACTCGGAGATGTGAGTACGTGCGGAAACCACGACTGCAACGATGGGTCTGTGGGTATGGTTTGAGCCTCATCTAGCACCATGACCTGCAACATCTCGCGGTCACGCACGGCCCACACAAACTGTGCCTTCTCCACGGGGAGGCGACGCGACCGTGTGACCTTGGAGGTGTAATACAGATCGTTGGCCAGTGCCTTCATGGGCGTGACACCAATGCCGCCGCTCACGAACACCAAGTGAGAGTAGTGTTCCATCTCAATCCCAACAGCTCCGTACGGACCATCCACAAGCACACTGACGCTCGAGTCCTCTGGATGTTGCGTGGCCGCCAGTGCTGCGAGCTTCTTGGTCCAGTCGCCCAGCACTTTGATGTAGAACGTCATGTGGGGTTCGTGCGGTGCCGATGCGATCGTAAACGGATGCCACTCGAGTCGAGCGACCTGAGGAATGCACAGGAACGCGTACTGGCCTGCCTCATGCCGCAGACCCGGGCCACTCGACTGAGACCGTGGGAACTGGACGCGGACAATGTCATTGGCGACGAGCTTGATCGTGACTTGGTTCGCCTGGATACCTCCAGGACTTTCGCGAGCGAACTGAGGAACCTTCCAGGCCATGCGGTAGACCATGTCGAGAACAAAAGGCACAAAGCCAATGAGAACGCCCTTCGCTCCGTGCATCACGCCGAAGACAACGATCAGGATGAAGAAGACCCAATGGAAGCGAAGAAACAAGTGGAAGAATCGTCGGCGAATGGGCTCGAGTGCAAACAGCATGAGTGCGGTGAAGGCATAGAACATGAGCGCTCCCGAGAGTTGCGTTGGCATGCCCAGTTTGTGCTTCTTCTTGTGGTCGGGTCCCTTGAGCAAGTAGGCAACCCCGTGAAGTACCGAGGCCAGCCACGTGACGCCCGCGAAGAACTTGTGGTAATAGATCGCACGGTCGAACGGCAGTCCGGTTGCCGTGAGTAAGATGGAGTTGTTGCGGACAGCGAGGACAAAGACAATAGCCATGGCGATCGATGCGGGAGGGCCACTGGCACCCACGCGACCGAGGCTGCACTCGACGGCGGTTTTGGCGATGAGCCCGGTGGCGATCGGTAGCATGATGAGAAAATCCCCGAGCTTGAGTTGCATTTTGACGGTGAAGAATGGTACGGGCTGCGCGAAGACGGTGCGTGCCAAGTGCCATCGGATCGCGTACCATTTGCGCAGCACCGAGTGAGCGCGGTTCGAAGTCAGGTGAGCTGGCGGAGCGTGTGGCGTTTGCACGGCGGCAAACTGGGACGGTGCTTCGACGTCTGTGAATGCGGCACCCGTGGCTGGCGGCATGGTGTTCGTTTGGAAGAGGCCAGGAGTGCGAAAGCAAAAGTGCGTGTGTTCAGTCGGTGGAGGTCTGGAAAGTGAGCCCGTTGGAGTTAGGTTGTCCAGTGGTGGGTTCCACTGGCGCATTACGCAACCGCATCTTGCTGCGAGTCTTTCCAATGGCCCTGCCCCTAATTAATTCCTGTCGAGACGGCACCACTCAAGAACTGGCGCCTGATGGGCGTCAAAACGCTGTGGTCGAAGCACAGCTCGTGTCAATCGATTTCGTTTCAGCTGGGCATGGATCACGCCAGACGATGGGTTTACGTGGGTGTCGAACGGAAGGTGGGTAGGAAAACCTTGGTCAGATAGACGAAGAGAGACCTGTCTGTGGGAGGCCGCCCAACACTGAACCCTGGCCAGAGAGGCTGACCGGCTTGAAGCCCTTGTCGCACCAGTGACGCCAATTGCTAACAGTTTGCGAACTTCTCGGCGAAGAGACACAGTGCTCCCATCCAGAACGAGAACCTGAACAGCAGCCGAAAAGATGATCCTTTAGATGATAATACCTCCCTAACCAAACAAATTTCTGAATGGCAAATAGTAGATGTATAGATTACTATGAACCTGTTAGAAGCCATAAACGAGAGTGCAATACAACTGCACACTGTATCTCCATGAAACATATCCATCTCTTGTGGACAATGAGCTCATCGATGAGACATTTCACCTTGTAGCTGTCACTGTGCGCTGAAACTGAGTCTCACCACCGATGGTCCATCGTCACTCATGCTGTAAACACGTGCACAACCGACGAGTCTACAGTAGTACTGTTCTGACGGCGGGAATCATCCGGCGGATACTCTTGTGCATGTCACGATAAGAGCGGTGACATGGCTGGCACAGCTATCGAAGAGAACGAGGCACTTTGCGCTGATCGATGATAAACAACACACTTCGGCGATCACGTTGTGTCCCGAGTACCGTTTAGTAATGCTCTTGACGACTGGTGAGGCAGTGAGCTTTACGCCATAGTCGAGGTTAGTGCAAACAGGTCTTCACTGCACCATCAGACGAAATAGAAAAAAAGGGCAAATTATGCAGTGTTAATTCGTCATCAAGACCTTGTGCGCACTCCTACTGTATCTGGCAGTGTCACCACGCAAAGCTCTCTTCATGGACGTCAAAGACGACGCCCATGCTCTTGGTGAGCTTCTGGCTGAGCGACACGACCTGCGAGACCATCGCGGCCGGACCACAAACTAGCACACCAACGCGCACCGGTTCTTGACTCGCCGCTGGCTTGGTCTGCTGTGCCGACTCGCCAATCTCCCGCAAGATCTTCTCCATGTCAGGACGCTGCTTGTGCTTGAGACACAATGCAAGCTGCTGGTCGACGGTATCTGATAAGTCCTGCGGCTTGTTCGTGAGGTAAAAGTCAGCGAAAAAGGAGTCGTGCTGAGGCGAGTCGGTGATACTTGGAGATGTGAGCACGTGGGGAAACCACGACTGCCCCGACGGGTCTGTGTGGATCGCGTGGGCCTCATCTAGCACCATGGTCTGCAGCATCTCACGGTCTCGCACGGCCCACACGAACCGTGCCTTCTCCACGGGGAGACGACGCGACCGCGTGACCTTGGAGGTGTAGTACAGGCCATTGACCAGCGCCTTCATGGGCGTGACGCCAATGCCTCCGCTCACGAACACGAAGTGAGAGTAGTGTTCCATCTCAACCCCAACAGCTCCGTAGGGACCATCCACGAGAATACTGATGTTGTCCGTGTCGTGGTGTTTGGCCGCCAGTGCTGCGAGCTTCTTGGTCCAGTCGCCCAGCACTTTGACGTAGAATGTGACATGGGGCTCGTGCGGTGCCGAGGCAATCGTGAACGGATGCCACTCGAGTCGAGCGACCTGTGGAATGCACAGGAATGCATACTGGCCAGCCTTGTGCTGGAAGCCGAGGCCGACCTGGCCCCTTGGGAACTGGATGCGGACAATGTCCTTGGCGACCAGCTTGATGGCGACGTTGTTGGTCTGGATGCCTCCGTCCGGACGAGCAAACTGGGGCACCTTCCATGCCATGCGGTAGACCATGTCGAGGACCCACGGGACGAACCCAATGAGAATGATGGCAGCGCCGTGGATCACGCCAAAGACAACCACTAGGATGAAGAAGATCCAGTGGAAACGGAGAAACCAATGGAAGAAGCGGCGTCGGATCGGCTCGAACGCAAACACCAGAAGAGCAGAGAGCGAGTAAAAAGTGAGCGCCCCGGATAACTGCCTTGGGAAGGACCCATCCTCGCGATTCTCTTCTTGGTTGAGGAGATACGCGAGACCATGGAGACCCGCGACGAGCCACGCGATCCCGGCGAAAAACTTGTGGTAGAAGATGGCACGGTCAAAGGGCAGTCCAGTTGCTGTCAGCAAGATCGAGTTGTTGCGGACTGCGAGGGCAAACACGATGATCAGAACGATCGCTGCAGGGGAGCCGCCATCACCAACGTTGCCACCGATACACGCGACAGTGTTGATCGCAAGGAACGCTGCAGCGACTGGCAGCGTGATGAAGAGATCCCCGAGTTTGAGCTGGAGCGTCGTGGTGGCGAATGGCACGGGCTTGGCAAACACGGTGCGCGCCAAGTGCCAGCGGATCGCGTACCACTTGCGAAGCAGCACGTGGGCATTGTCGATACTCCAGAAGGCTGGGGGTCCACGAGCGTGGGGGGACTCGAGAGTCGCAAAATTGGACGGCGCGTTCGGGCTATCCAATGCGGCGACCGCCGTTAGAGCCATGTTCTCACCTTCGTTTGAGGAAGCTGAGGGGGGACGATGGGGAGTTGAAGAGTGAGAACAGCCGACTACAAAGCTCAGCACCCTCGTGGGCTCTGGCAGCTATTCTTACTGGGCGACTTTTCTGGCCCAGTGGAGATCTGGTCCGAAATCGCTCTCTCCTCGCCTGTCTCAGAATAACACGCGCTGCAACAAAGCTCACGAACGCATGGGAGGGGGGGGTCGAAGCATCCAATTGGTTGCTGAAAGATCTCTCTGAACTTCGAAGTGAGTGGGTGATCACGCTACAGTTTGTAGCGCCTCTAAGCAACGGGTCACTTCATTTTACCTCTTATATAGGATAAAATTCAAGAATCCCATACTAGTCAGTTGACTGTGTGTTTTGATTCAAAATAATATAAACTGTCAAGGTCAATATATCAGGGCGGTGCTTAGAGGCGCTACAAGCTGTACTGGTATGATTACAGGAGAGTCCAACGGAGCACTACCGGTGGACAGTAGTATGGATCCAGTTGAGCTCTTGAAGGGATCTTCTATAGTTCGACGTTGTTGGATGATCATGCCATTTGACGCATCACGGGAGAGTCCAACGGGGCACGGCGGGTGGACAGCATGGATAGGGTTAAGCACCTAACGCTGTGTTCGATACTATGAACGACCCACTGCCTTTTTTCCACCGGGGTTCAAGGCATCACGTGTCTCAAGCCTTCCCGATCACGCGAGGAGACAGCTCTAGATCCTCTTCAATGCGATTCCTTGTCGAACTCAAATGTGGAAGTCCCAGTTGCGAGGAACACATTTGATGAATGGAGTTATGTAAAACCTTATATCGTCCAACACCCGATCGTATCCATGAGTTCATAATGGGCGTCTGTGAAGCACCCATACAAATCATTCAGATTTGAAGCACAAGAGGGTCAGGAACCCAGAAGGTTCAGTCAATTCTGCACCGCCAGAACGTCACGAGAATGAGTACACGACAGATAGCACGGGACGTCAATTCTACTGAGGTACTGGCCGACCTCACGTCGACAGCTTGCGGATCATGTGGCGGTAGTAGTTGCCATGGTCCGGGTCGAGCTCTAGGAGCTGCTCATAGTACGTGAGACTCTGGTGCCTGGCTTCTTCATCTCCGGCGTCACCCAGCGCGGCACGGCGGCGGTGGATATCAGCGAGCGTGAGGAGCACCCACTTGGCCTGCTGCTCCATCTCGAGCAGCTCATTCAGCCAGTGAACTTGGCTTGACAAAAAGTCCCCCGCGTACTCTTTCGCGACTGCGTCGAGCATGGACGTGAGTAGCCAGCGGTAGTAAAACCACGCGCTCTGGTCATCCGGCTCGGTAAACACGGCTTGCTGCACGATCGCAACCTCGTCCAGCAGCGCCTCGGGCGTCAGTGGTCGCGCCAGTGTGACACTGCGCTGGTGGAGAGCCTGTCAAATAAGAACCCATCAGGTATGAAGTACGCTGACGAGGCAAAATACTCAACCACCCTACCGAGTAATTGGAGAAGTTCTGGTCGATCTTGCGCGCTGAGAACGCGAGCTCCTCGTCTTTGGTCACGCCAGCGAGTCGACACACGTGGCGGCGGTAGTTCCAGCAGTGGAAATTGCGTTCGTCGAGGTCCAGCAATTTATTGCAGAGCCCGATCTCCTTGGACAGGTCCGCGAGGCCTTTGTCGACGATCCACTGACGCTGGAACCACGCAGCGTAACTCTTTGGGTTGCGCTGCAGTGCGTCCTGTTATCGCGTTAAAAAGAGCATTAGCACGACAATAATCCCTATAAATTGTGTCCTGTCCGACGTACCAGCGTGAGCTTGAGCTCCGTCTTGGCGATCTCCGCGGCGCTCGTGTCGCCATCTCCCTCCTTGCCGAGCAGCTCGTCAATAATCTCTCGGCGGTACGCCCACACAATGTGGAACTCGGGGTTCAGCAAGAGCAAATGGCTCGTGAGCGGCAGCAAGTGGGCCTCGCGCACGCGCTGCGCACGCAGCGAGAGCACTTTGCCGGCCACCTCGTGGTACATGCGCACTTTCGACAGCATCTCGCGGCGCTCGTCATCCGTGCGCGTCGCCTCCTTCTCGCGCTCCACGCTCTTGACGCGGCCGTGCATGGTGGTCGTGTCCCTCGGGAGCTTCTCTGCGGAATACAAAGAGATCCTGCCCTTTACGAAAAAGCGCTTTTTTGGAGAAATCGGATTTAGGAGAGAACTGCTTCAGCATTTGGTGGAGTATGAATTTCTGCACACAAACCGGTTTTGGAAAGATTACCGTTGCGGCGGTAATATAACTGCGCAGGCTGGGGGAGTCTATTGGCAGGCAGTGAGCACTTCAGCTCAAGGACATGCTTTCTGAACACACAATGTTGCTATCCAGCTCCACCACTACCCGAGGGTGAAAACGACCCATCGTGACTTGGAGGAGGTGGTTAAAAGACTCGCTGAACACTAGGTATGCCTGCCACTTTATTGGAGAATCATGGAAAACTCTACAAGATGATACAGTCTTTTTATGCAGATCAGGATCATTTTATGAAATATAATGTTCCGTGCAGGCGAAGCAATGAGACGAGTTTTCACAAAATATGATAGGACGCCCGCATTGATGTTGTGCAGATGTGCAAAAGTGCGCATTCATCAGCAGTGCCGTTTGTTGCACGGTAGTGTCATTCACTTCGCAGCTGTTGATGGTGCGAAATCGCTTCCGTAAGAGATCTTACATCAACACGATCGGCAAGAAATCGTGCGTGTGCACTTGTGACTCGCGATCACAAATCCTGTCGTCTAAATGCTATCCGATGACGCTGCCTGCATGCCCTTCATGGATGAGCCGACAAGTGGCCACGAAGCCAAATCTGTTCTCGAATGGAACTCCCATCGCAAGCGCAAGCACCGTGAACACTCGCTCCTGTGCGATCAACGAAATCATGATCGTTACTGATCTGATGACACCAGTCGTCCTGCGCTGCATGTGAGGAGGCTCTTGGTAGAAGTGCTGGTAGATTTTACGCCCAATCGCGTACACCGCACCAAACCCAGTGTACGATAGACCGACAGAACGCACTGGAGAACGGATGATGCTGGCATCGAACCAATGTCGTGTGCTTTCCAGACACGCATTACAGCGATACGGTCTAAAGCGGATCGGTGCGTTTCGCGAGTCAGTTGGCCGATCACGCCATACGCGCGAAAATACAGGCCCAGTAGATCCACGTTGATCTTCGCATCATTTTGTTTTCTGAGCAGTTACTAATACTCCAATTTGAAATCGACATCGAAATCTTCTCATCACTCGCGCGTACTGCTTACACAAATCCTGCACTGTCCGCCGTTAATGGTCCACGATGGCATCACGGCGGCGCCACACCGATTTGTGCCGCTGTCACCGACTCAAACGCCTCGTCGATGCAGAGCCAAACACGTGTCCCCATGAACGGCTGCAATTGCCAACACTAGTCGTGAAGGATGCACCCGTGCGGTCGACGTAGATCATGTCATTGATCAGTGCCGTGCTGTTTG
This sequence comes from Pythium aristosporum, assembly GCA_023337755.1. Classification (NCBI taxonomy): domain Eukaryota; phylum Oomycota; class Peronosporomycetes; order Pythiales; family Pythiaceae; genus Pythium; species Pythium aristosporum. The sequence goes on along the minus strand of JAADXL010000664.1, from coordinate 1,727 downwards.
CGCGCGTCTCCGTCGAGGTTTGCGGACCGCTGGTTCGCTGAAATACGTCTCAAGCACTCAAAGATCCTGTCTGACACTGGATTCGTCAAGCTCTCAAAGATCCTGCTTGACACTGGATTCTTCTACATAGCCCTGGAGACTCCGCCAGTGCAGGAGTTCGACTCAGACACTCGTTGCCTAGCTGCTAGGCTAGCACCAGAGCACTACATACTAATATCGAGACTGCATACGCGAAAATCGAGGTGGTGAAAAAAGTTGGCGAGATTCTTGGGACAGAGACTGGCTGTGGCTTGCTGACGTTCACAGTGGAGATCTGGCCAACTCAACGGTAAGCAAATATCATCCTCTCCGTGGACCTTCCTTGCCTGTGCTTCAACTGATGCAGGGCGTTGATGAGTCTGCTTGGTGTCCAGTCCGCCGTAAATTCTGAAGTTTGTGTGATTCTCGTTGGACGGTCCGGTCGTACGTCGACCCCATTAGAATCTAATGATCAGATCTCGAACCATAGTAGAAGAGTCGAGTTACTATGAATGCATCCCTCATGCAGTACTTTCGCCTGTCAAACGGTTGGTGTTCAAAGACCAGCGCTTGGGTAAGACACTTCCTAGGTGACATACGCTCGAGTCAGCAGCTGTGTGGGTGACTAGTGAGACCAACTTTGTCTCCGACCAGGTCTGGTCAAGGTTTTGATCCTTGGCGAGGGCAGAAGCATACGGAAGCACTTCTTTAAATGACTGCATCCATTTGTGGTTGAAAGCCACACTGGAGATGTACTACGACCGAAGAACAAACCTCAGTGCCTATTAAAATAGGCGCACCACCTTGATATGCTACATCTCTGACTTCGTTTGACTTCGACTTGAGCACCCGAGTCGTCGTTTCTTCCTGCCAGCGCCGATGCACAGAATTACGATAGTTAGGCTGGCACTGGAGAGGGTATTAGAAGAGAAGTTCATACAGTGTACTGTATTACTACAGAAATCGTTCGAGTACTGTAAGTGTTACTGTAGCTACTGGTCGGGCATCTGTCCACACAACTTCAACCACATGATCCGTCAGAGTGACCAAAAGTGTCACGAAAGACCCGGCTATGCTCGGATGGAATCCTGAAGGGATCCGCGAAAGGACACTAAGAGCTTGAAGAAACTCCACCTTGCCAAATAAATCCAGTGGGTCCGACAGACGCTGTTGGCTGGATGCCATTGTACTACATTACTGCGAGTGAAGGCCTCGACTCAGGCAGCTGAGCTGGTGCAGTGCACGTGCTGAACGCAGACACTGAATCATCCATGCGTCCATTTTCAGCACAGATGATTCGTCTTTGGCCCGTCTTGTGGTCGTCTTCTCAGACGATTGTTTCAAGTTCTCGCGCACCAGTGTCCGATTCCTCACGTTCCTGAAGATCTGACGGAATCGGCAAAATGAGTACAGCGTGTGCGCCCGCAGCGAAGAGGACGCACCGAACGGACGCCTGCCTCACAGGAGCTCATTCTCGATCTCGCGGTCTCCTACTCAAGTCACTTCCAGCTTCCCCACACCAACCAACCAAACTACCAACCAACCATGGTCTTTGCTGCCGTCCGCAGCGTGCTCGCGCTGCTGCTCGTCGCCGCTGTCTGCGACGCCGCCAACGAAGTCAAGGTCTCGTCCTACGCCTATGACGGCGCCAAGCTCACGGGTTCGCTCAGCGTGCAGAACATCGCGTTCGCCAAGGTCGTCAACGTGAT
>JAADXL010000663.1:0-19929 GCA_023337755.1 Pythium aristosporum | reverse complement strand
GTGCAATATGTAGAGTAGATCACTCTATATCTATCTGCATCTTGATGGCGCCACTGGCGGCGGCGACGACGCAGCATTTACAGGAGTTCCAGCAATACGAAATGTGCAACAACCTCTCTCACTTCATATAATAGCCAATAAAGCACGTTCTAGCTTCACATAAATCGATTATCAAAAGGGACCTGAGGGGACTCCTTGTTTGAATTTCGAGCCAAAGAAGGGACCTGTGAGGGACGAGATACATCCGACCTCCTACAATTACAGTTATTTTAATAGTAAAGTATACTTTAAAAGTATATTTTTGGGCATAAAAGGCGCATACCTGTAATAAAAGGGCCAGCTTCGGAAGATTTAAATCTTTTAGTAAAAAAGGTTTTTAAACCTTTTTTTCAAAATGAACTGGTTTTTAAAAAAAACAGTTCATTTTGTTCAAACCTTTGCTTTCTGGTGGATGAAGTTTTGAAGTTTGGCCCAATATATAATTGTACTGAAATGAGCAAATGCCAGTAATAAATATATCGTCAACACAATACACGCAATGAATCCTATTATATTATATTTGTCGAGCCGTGGTGTCGACTTTCCAGCCACGGACTACCGCGTAATTTGGAGCGCGGCCATGAGTCACGCTTATCGTGCCACCACCAGCAATCAAGCGGAATACTGCGATCTCATCGCTGGGCTCAGAGCAGCGCGACAGCATAGCTGGCCCGCGCTCGAGGTCGTGGGCGACAGCGCCCTTATTCTCCGTCAACTTCGTGACCACAGAGCCCCGAAGAACCCTCGCCTCCTGCGCCTGTACAGGCAAGCGCGCAGATTAGCCGACCAAGTGGCCGTGCGCCGATGGACCCACCACGTGCGCGCCTATAACAAAATGCCGACTTTCTTGCCAACCTAGCCATGGATCAAGCTTCTAGTTCTCAAGTCTTCCATCCTTCGACACGTTTCGGACCGCCTACGGTTGGTGGCCTCCCTTGGCCGCCACATTGTTTCTTCCTTTGCGTTTTAGGAGTTTAGGTTCCCCTCTGAAGCTGTAGGGTACATTTATTAATGCGCACAAAAGACTTCACTTGCATCACCTTGATTACCGCTCTGTTTTCGCCAAGTCTATGGTGTTCGTGAGTACTTCGAAGATAGAGTTTATAGCATACTACTAGTAATGCTCACGGCGTCGCGAGAACCTCATCCTTCTTCAGCTCTACCGTAGGCGACTGCATCTGAGCATATTTGCCCGCGACGCCAGGTGAGGCCAAACTCTGACGAACAGCGACGTCCTGTAGTTTGGTCACCGTCGTGTACTTACCCGGGCGGTAAATGAAGTACACGACAATGGCGACAACGTTGATGCAGGACGCGATCAGGTTCGGCACAACGAGGAACCAATCGTCCCAGCTCACGGTGACCCAGAGCACCGTGTTGACGAGACCGGCGATCGACATGGTTAGTGGCATCGAGGACGCGTCTTTTATCGCGATCACGTGGCGGATCGTCGCCATAGGAGCCGCAGACATCAGAATGTCCAGTCCAGCGGCGAGAAACCCCAACACATGAGCGATTTGGGCCTGAGATTGGTTCGTAACGCCCTCCAGACCGATACCGACATAGACCGCGACAATTACGGCGCCTGCGCCCGCGATTGCCCAGAGTCTGTGGACAAACTTCTTGTCGGTCGTGTATCGGTAATACACGAGCATGAACGCGAACGTGATGGAGAGCCCGAACGAGTCTACGAGCACGAGGGGCACGTAGTTGCCGACGAGGCAGCCATAGACGACCCTATAACATGCCAAATATTTAGAACGTCGTTCAGCTAAGAACAGATTATAGGTCTGGAGAAATACAAAGTTTTTTGCACCCACCAAACTGTGCAACAGAAGCAAATGGTAGCAACGGGCAGGATGGAGAAGTCGCCGGTCGTCTTGGTGTCAACGATGCAAAAGTAGGTCGGGATCGGACTGAAGATGAGACCCAGCGTCGTGATGACCGTGAGCGCCTTGAGCACAGCGAGCAGCGAGGCATTCATCGTCACCTCAATATGAGAACACACTCTACGGGTGTGTTAACCACTGGCGGCAAATTCCAAAGTGGAACACCAAGTGATCTGCTTGGAATTCTTGAAATTTATTCTATGCCCACGGGCTGTTTTATCCACGTGCATCAACACACCAACTGATCGGATGCGTGATTTTGTTGGATTGTATGATTCCTTCTCGAATTGGAGAGACGCGGCCACGGTGAAGTCTCCCCGAAAGCCACAAACTTTCGCAAGCCATCGACCTGGATAAAGGACGAGGACGCGTCACTCGTCTTCTTAATTAAGGCGGTGGCAACATGACGAAAAAGATACGCAGAAACGGCTGGCGAATGATGAAGAAGATACGTGTACCAGAAATGTCTGGCGTAATGAGGAAAGAGTTACAGTACTATGGCGTTATGACGAAAGAGATACTGTGGCGCAATTGGCTGGCGTAATGGTGTTTTTGATGGTAGGTAGTTAGATTTTATTCTTTGTTTCGACATAGATTTATGTTAGTTTGGTTCAAATATTACTGAAAATGATTTTGGACCAAACCAGCAATCTTTGCCGGTTTGTCCACCAGTTGGCCGCTGCTGTAGAACTACCCTGTTCTTCTGGCAATTTCAGCGCCGTATGGAGAGGATGGTGCGCTTCAAGGTGCACAAGGCAACTTGAAGCGTGCCTCGCTCCATGGGCGGATGAGTTTCTGAAGGTGCACGAGTGAACCGTTGATGAGACGCATGCTGAGCATATTAAAGCGATTCAGCAGACTTGCAAACTGACCCGACGATTTGCCCCATCAACGGGGAAGTTATGGTGGTCGAGGCCCTTCAGTACCAACTAGGATTTCACGGTGGGCAGGCAACTCTCGGGCAAGTCATTCTGCCACAGTGGTTTGGGCCAGCCAGCCTCAAGTGTGCGGATAACGATCTTTCTGTTACAGTGCAGCAGCATTGTAAATCCCAGTTGAAGATCCACTATATTACTAATACGTTTTCGTCATGACGTTACATTGAAGTAGAGTAATTGACTCATTTTGATCCAAGAAGGGCTTTGGCATAAACAACATCCCACTTAAAGTTGATGATGATAAAGGACTGGAGAGTCTGTACTTCCGCGAATCATGAGATGCTCGCTGCATGCCTATGCTCACCAAATGCTGCATACGACGTGTATGCGCATGCTCAGAATGTACGGGTGCCCGACCAAATCCATGTAGGCTCGCAAGTGGATAAAGTGTGAATATCAGTTTAAGTGTGCCAACCAGGTCGAACTTGCACGCGGGCTGGTCTTCCGTACAAGAGGCAGTAGATTTGTCGGCAGTAAGTTGTCAGCCATGCAGCTAGGTATGGATGTCGACTGAAACCAATCGCAGATCGTTGCCCATAATCCCGCAACCAAGCCTAACGTGCGATTATGGGTGGTCTTTGTGAACCTTCAAGACTTTGGTGCATTACCTCGATCAATTATAACATGGATTGTTGGATTGTATAATTTAGAGCAAATGGCGGATGGATGCATGGATGGATGGATGAATCGCACCCTGCACACATACTTACTCAGTCAGCCAGCCTGACTGACGCCATAGAGGGACACTCGCAACTGCACCGTTGACTCGGTCGGGAAACTCTCTCTTCGCAGAAGTCGAGCCTCTCTAGAGGGGTGTCGCAGATTGCTGTGGGGTTGTGTGGTGCAGCGTTCTGTACCTTCTGAGTAAACGCCCTCCACTGTGGGTCCACATTTTGCGATACTGGTAGTCTTGCTCGCTAGGGTACGATTTAACCTCCGTACTTTAAAAATATCTTACGGCACTGGGCAAAGAATCGTAGCCGCGCGAGATTCGTGCTTGTCTCGAGTCGGCGCTTGTCTCCTGCCTGCTTGATGTTGAGGGCAAGTAGAAGTGCGTCCGGCAGTTCTCTCCCTGCCTGAAGGAGTACTGAAGTATAAGGTTTAGAGATGCTGTAAGTCTGTCGACTTATAAGCCTTCAAGGAAAAGAAAAGACATGGTTGGCAACGCCAACCATGGTATCTTACTCTCAAGTTCAATCGTCCTAGGAAGAGGCATTTACATTTAGTACCTCCAACTTCGAGGCTTGAGAGGGGAAGGAAGTACAGTACAGTACAGCACAATAATGCCTCTTTCGAGGATGGTTGTCAGTGTCTCTTCCAGGGTGAGGCATTTTCGTAGCATCTATGTCCGCTTGTGGATTTCGTGGTTTACCTGCCTTCGCGGCCGCATCTCCATCGATGATCCATAGCGCGTCGATAGGTGGCTCTCGGCGAGTCTACCGGGCCATGCACGGCGCGGGGCACAACTGCACGATGGGTTGCTTCTTGTCTGCGTTACATTGGTCTGATGAGGGAGTTAGTGGCATAGTCGACTTGGGGTGAGTATGAAAATCAAAACACGTTTGCTGTGAAATCAAATAAAAAGGGGCATCCCTCCCTTAGCTTGAACGAAGAGCGAGCGGTCGAGCGAGCGTAGCATGAACGTTAGGGTGCCTACATGTCGCCCATCCTTTATTCTATGCTAGAACAGCATTTTGTGTGTTTTGACGTTCTCTTCTGTGCTGTTCATGTGTTCTCGTCGGCTTGAAGGTTGGCAGAATCCGCCCATAATCACACGTTGAACTTGGCGGCGGGATTATGGGCAATGATGATCTGCGATTGCTTTTAGTGGACATGCATACCTGGGTGCATCGCTGACAACTTACTGCCGACAAAAACTAACACCTGCGAGCACTATGCCAGTGCGTGCAACTGCGAGCTCGTTAGCACACTTAACCTGATATTCACATTTTATCCATATCCACTTGCGAGCCTACATGGATTTGATGGTGGCATGCGTACAATACGCGCCGTATGCAGCAGACAACGCTCGAAATGAGCAGACCATCTTGTCTCATCACTCAAATCTGCCATAATCGTCAACTTCAAGTGGGATGTTGTTTATGTCGATGGCCTATCATATCCAAAATTCTGCATCATGACGCAGATGTAATAGTAACGGAGCAAGATAATGTTCCCGCCCCGCTGGCTGAATGTCCCAATCCAGTGTGCCTCAGTGACTTGTCCGAGTCACCCCGCCACGATGGATATCCATGGTGGTTGGACCACGACCGCCACCATTTCCACGGCGGTGAGGCAACTCGTCGACTCAGTTTCCAATTCTCACAACCGAACTGAAGCCTATCAATACGCTAGGCATGCGTCTCTCCACGTCCCTCGCCACCGCGGCGCTCGGCGCCATGGTGCTCCTCTCGACCGCCGCGGTGGCCAACTCCATGCCTGCCCGCTGCTTCCCCAAGGACTTTCTCTTTGGTTCAGCCACGGCCTCGTACCAAGTCGAGGGCGCTGTCAAGAAGGTGGCCTCACGTCCAGTATCTGGGATGACTTCTGTCGCGAGAAGAAGGGCTACCAGTGTGCGAATGTGGCGGTGGATTTCTACCACCGCTACAAGGAAGACATCAAGTTGATGGTGGAGACGGGACTCCAGTCATTTCGCTTCTCGATCTCGTGGTCGCGTGTGATGAACTGGGACAACTCGACCAAGCGCATGAAGGTGAACCCGGAGGGCGTGGCATTCTACCATTCGCTCATCGATGAGCTCCATGCGAACAAGATCGAGCCGATCCTCACTCTATACCACTGGGATTTGCCGTCGGAGTTGCAGACGCAGCTTTCACCCGGTGGCTGGTTGAATGCGGAGATCCAGGATCACTTTGTGGAGTACTCGGAGTTGGTCTTCAAGGAGTACGGCCACAAGATTAACCTTTGGGCGACATTGAATGAACCACAGTCCACTGCTGGGCATGGATACGCGGAGGGGATCCACGCCCCTGGCCACTCGGGCTCGGATACCGAGGCCTATATCGTTTCCACTAACCTCCTCGTCGCTCACGCCAAGTCCGTTGCTCGCTTCCGCGAACTCAAGAAGCAGAAGGTTGTTGGCGACAAGGCTCGCATCGGTATTGTGCTCGTGTCGCAGTACTACTACCCGCTCGATGAGAAGAACCCGAAGGACGTCGAGGCTGCCGAGCGTGGTATGCAGTTCGAAATGGGTTGGTTCCTCATGCCCATTGTGACGGGCGACTACCCTGCTGTCATGCGTGAGCGTGTGGGTGATCGTCTCCCAAAGTTCAGCGAGGAAGAATCCAGGTTGCTCAAGGGCTCGTACGATCTCTTTATGCTGAACCACTACGGCTCAAACGCTGTGACCGACTGCGACTCGGCCACCTCCAAGACCAAGTGCAATAAGCTGCTTGCCGGTTGGCCAGCCGACAAAGGCATTGGCCAGTCGCGGCTCATGCCCGGTTCGATGCAGAGCAAAGTGGATCGCCACGGCAATAACTATTGCCGACAGTACACGGGTTACCCACCGGGTTACCTCGCGTTCATGAAGTGGGTCCACGCCAAGGACCCTTCGGTTGATATCCTGCTCATGGAGAATGGCTGGTGCGGTAACGACGAAGTCGAGAACATGGACCAGCTCCACTTCTTCGAGGCATTTGTCGAGCAGGTGTACATCGCCATCGAGGAAGAGAAGCTGCCCATCATTGGCTACACGGCCTGGTCGTTCCTGGACAACTACGAGTGGGGATGGTACACACCCCGCTTCGGCATGTACTACGTCAACTTCACGGAGCAGACTGGTTCGCCAGATTACTACGAGCCCAAGCCGACGGACCTCGCTCGTATTGCTCGCCCTACGCCAAATGGTTCCAGAAGGTGGCGTCGACGCGCTGCCTGGTCGAGTCGAACGAGTTGTTGGCGGCTTCCCCGGCATCCACGAGCACGTCAACCTTGAGTTACGTTGCTTACGGTGCCGGTGGTGTCGCAGCTGTAGGTGTGGCCGTGGTGATCGCTGCGGTGTACCAGCGTCGCCGTGGGTACAACCGTATCCCGCACAACTGAGACCTTCGGTGCCTCAAACAGACAACAGTGAGCTCGCCTGTGAATGGAAACCTGAACAGTACTGTGTTGCTCTCCGAGCGTCCTCTTCTCCGGATAGCTTTGAATGGAGTATATGCTTTACGTCAGAGTGAACAGCTATACCTATTATGCAAACTAGCGGCGTTCGCGGGGAGCAGACCACCAGTGTAGGAAGTCTCCGCGGAGATGCTGATCGAGCCCTGCCAATCTCTGGATAGCACTCTCCATCTGTCTGCACTGGAGCATTCGCAGTGTGTCCTGATGTCGTGGTCCAGGACTAGCGGCGGCTATCATTTGCTACTACTACTGCAGTAGTAGTAGCAAATGCATGAACATTGAACCTAGACTAGAGAGCATCATTCGCAGATGCTGCTGGGGCGACGCCTCGCCGCTTTCGAAGCTGGATAATGTGATGTCGATTAGGCATTCCAGTTCTCTTTTCGATTTTCAACTTCTTCATTTTTGGTGGTGAAATGGTGCTCCCAAAGACGACTCGAACGTTGGCGGGGGTCAGGGGTGCAACCCCCAGAAGCCTTTGAAGCATACTACTGCACGCTGAGGTCTTTGGTTATAAAGGCGCAAATTTTGCGCTTGAGTTGCTTTAGTCGGTACGTGCCGGTAGGTGCAACTTCTTGGAATCGCGTCACCTTGAACTGAGAGAGAGAGAAGTTTACGAAAAGTACGAAAAGCTCCCATGTTCACCTGGTCGCACAATTATAGCTTAGAGGTACCTTCGTTCATTTCTCCGGTCGGAGATAGAGACGCTCCGACAGACTTGTTCTCTCTGTCTCTCTCTCTCTCTGTCTCTCTCTCTCACTCTCACACACACACACACACACACACACACATTCAGTCGCTGATGTCAGCAGTATCGTCATACCAACAAGTAAGTATCTATACTTTGGAATGGAGTATATTGCGTTGCAACTAGTGAACAGCGATACTTATATGCAAGAAGGCTATGGGTCTCCAGATGAGGAAAACTGCCACTGAAGAAAGTCGCCAGTGGAGAGCTGATCAAGGCCTGCTCATTCAGGTCTGGCCGTCGGATGATGGGTCTGGATGCTGCGTTGCGTATTCATAGCGATATTGGCTGCGACGCCTGCTGCCTTGTTGAAAGTCCGAAGGTGGTGGGACCAGCGGGTGATGCCAAGGCCGTCGGCGAGGCGTCGGGCCGAGTGATAGAAACGCCGGACGGTGTTCTTCGGCGGACGGTAGACAACCAACATGTATGTAGGAGCAAATATAACTCCCTGACTAAGGCACCATACTCAATCATGTCACCGTGGCAGTGGCTGGAGGGGCAGACGGTACACTTCACGCCCACACGACCGTTCCCGCTCACGAACCAGCAGGCAGCAACTTTTATCGACCTGTGCGACATCCTCGTAGCTAGCTTCCCAGACATTACAGCTCCCCCGGACATGGACGGACAAATCCGAACCTACAACATCGTCCCCCAGTTGGACATGGAGTGGGCAATGGAGGCGAACCGACTGACGTGCTTCAGAGACGGGCTGCAGGTGGGACAACGACTGGAAACGACACAGCATGACCTCCAACGCCAGCCGGCAGTGATGTTCGATGACCGACCCGTTAGACCACTTTTCGAGTGCACACCAGCGCTCACATGCCTCGTCAAGGCGTGGCGGGGGGAAAAACCATGGCAGGCCAAGAGGCGCCACCATAAGCGAGCGCTGAGCAGGAAACTCCGGCAAGCAGGCATTGCGGCGCGAGAGACACGGGCGACCAAGTGGAGGCAAGCGGATCGGCAGCGCTGGAGAGTGTCCCATGGCACGAGCTGGGGCGGGCCCCCGGGCTCACGACGTACGACCACCAAGTATGGGCGCGGTTACGGCATCACCAACTCTTCGTACGGCAGTTTGGGGACGCGGACGCAGGCTGCTCCTTATGTAGCACTCACACGGCGAGCATCGACTCGCCCGTCCACCTAGCGTGGGAATGTGAGCGAGCAGCGCAACTGTGGAACAATCTGGCCCGGCTCTGGGGAGCAGAGAAAGCCACGGACGACGAGATTAGGAGAGCAGTGTTCGCGCGCCCACCACCGGCGTCCTCGTACGACTGGAGGGGCCTTTTCAAAGAGCGGGCAACTTGCGTCAGCGACCGCCTAGAACACTGGGAAGGAACCCTCTGGGGCCAGCTCGTCACCTGCGGCCTCCAACGCCTCTGGGCTCAAGCACTCGCGGCTGGAGTGGGCCCCGAGAGCCACACCACCAAAGGAGACTTCTACGCGGTAATCCACAACTGGACGAACAGGCTCAGAGGCAATATCACTGCGGCCTACAGCGCCAGCGACGCAACGAAGGTACTCGATGCCGGCATCTTGACGGCTTTCTACAAGGGGCTGGCGATCCGGGCAGAGCTACCCCCACAGTCGCGGACACGAAGGCAGAGTACCTTCTCTTTTTCGACGGTGGTAGCCGAGGCAACCCAGGTCCAGGGGGCAGCGGCGCAGTGATCGTACGCGTACGCGGGCGGCCAGAGTTCATCTGGGCAGGATCAATGTCGTACGCAGGCAGCACTACGACAAACAACATTGCCGAGTACCAGGGTCTATGTACCGGACTCAGCGTGGCCGAGCGCAACGCGTGGACCCCGCTCGAAGTGGTCGGCGACAGCATGATGATCATCAGGCAGATGGCCACACGACACAAGCCTAAGGCACCCAAACTCCAACCACTTTACGAACAGGCACGCTCGATTGCGGACGCTCTCCGCGTCCGCGGCTGGTCCCACCACTATCGCACGCATAACAAGATGGCCGACAAGGCAGCGAACCAAGCGATGGGCAGTGGCACAAGTTACCAAGCACACGCCAGCGACGCGAGACCAGAGCTCGAGGATCTCCGGGACTGGCTCGACAACGACGTTGCTCAGTGGCTGCAGACGCGGGCCTAGCCACGCCACTCGCCCCCGACGGGTAGCATGGTGGCCACATGAAATGAAGGAGAGCGCCCCGCACGACCACGGCAGATAGCGATACGTATTGCTCGGGTGGGCCTGACTCTACCGGCGGGGCAGGCCACGCGAGCGTGGCCTACCCCAGGGCTTATACTAGTTCTTGGCCTGTAACTTAATATACCGCATCATCATACTCAATCATGTCATACAGTGTGACGTGTTGAATTCGGACGATACCACCCCTCGCTGAATGTCCCCGATGGTGACGGCTTAATCAAGACGCTCACCTGCGCATATTGTCGGTAGGAGAGGATGCACAATACGCCACCGTGCACATACTTGCTCATGTGTGTGAGGAGCGTGTGATCATGCAAATCCGATCTATTTATGCTGGACAACTTATCCTGCAGAATCGCAACCATGTCAACCCATTCTGCTTGGACTGGAAGCGTGTATGGAGGGCATTTGGGGGCTCGAGAACTTGCAGGACATGAAGTCCTGCAGTTCCTGCAAGTTCACTAAGTATGAAAATGACGATTCATCCATTATGAATCTTTTGAAAACATCCACCCTAACAAGATAGACGGCTTCGCTCAACTAATAGTTTAGTTGGGCGCAGCCCTCTATAACTAGTTCGATCAATGCATCGCTTTCTGTCTACGCGCTGCGGTCAATGGATGTGTAGTCGCGACGGCGACGGCTTTGCAGAACGCGCGCTGCGACGACGGCGACGACCGCGACAATCGCACCACCCCCGATGATCAAGGCGAGCAGGCTTGTCTTGCCGCCGACCACCGAGCCGGTCTCGCCCGCCGTGCTCTTGGCAATCATCTTTTCGGGTGGGATCGGGATCGAGAGCAAGTGCGCGGCACCACCGAAATCGCATGTCGCGCCCTTGAGCCGCTCACTCTGCCAGAACTCGTTGAACGCCCAGTCGCACTGCTCCTCGAGCGTCGGGAACTTCTTGATGTCGCTACAGTCGACTGCGGCGGCCCCGCACGCGTACCCCAATCCGTTCTCGAGTTCGTAGCGCTGGACGCCGCGCTTGGCACGGCACACAAACTCGCCCTTGTCTTCCTTGTCGCACGCGTCAAACACTCCGTCTTCGTCCGAGTAGTCCGAGACGTTCTTGGGGAACACGCCTAGGCGAATGAGCTGCAAAAAGTCCCAGCGCGTGTCGAGCTCCGTCTTGAAGTTCCAAAAGTACCAGCCGTGGCCCACGGCAAAGGCGTTGAGCTTTTTCAAGTTGAGGTTCCTCATAAAGTCGACTTCGTCCTGCGGCTTGGTCTGGCCAAACGAGACATTGCTGTTCACAGGGCACAGGCCAAACGACGGACCGGACGTGCCCGTGCCGTACGGGCCTTGGATTGGCTTGGTCACGTCCAGCGGTGTCCCGGGGAAGCCGGTGCCGAGGTACGTGCTCTGCACGGGGCACTTCTTGAGCTGGCAAATGACCTTCGGGAAGCCCGGCAAGTTGTCGTTGAAACCGTTCAGCCACATGGCACAGTTATCCGTGCCGAGCGACCACTCGCCAATAATTACGGGCATGAGCGCGTTCTCCATGTCTCCCAGCGTGAATTTTTGTTGACACGCGTTGGCAAAGAAGTCGGCTTTGGTGCCCGGGTTCATCCACGCCTGGTAAATGTGCGTGTCCAGCGCAATATCGGGGCACCCCTTCATGAAAGCCGACCAGTACTGGAGTCCAAAGCGGAACGAGTCGTGGAGCACAAACTTCCAGTGCGGCGCCAAGGCCTTGACGCGCTTGTAGCTCTTCCAGTAATAGTTCTTGACCACTTCAATGGGCGTGAGCTCCCATGGCTCGTTCACGGGCAGCAGGCCGAGAATGGCCGGGTGGGATGCGTACCGGAGTACGACGTTTTCCACGGCAGTGAGCGACTGCATGAGGTTGTCGTAGTTGATCGAGGTGTAGTTGCGCGTCTCTGAATCGTACGTGCCCGCCCAGCCGGCCTGACGGATCGGCCAGTGTTCAAAGGTCGTCGTACCCACGGGCCTCGTGCTCGCGATCGACGTCCACTTGACGGCGCTCGTGCGGCCACTGTTGTCAAAGCCGTTCTGCGAATCAATGAGCCCGTGGAAGTCGATGAGCAGATCAATGTTGTACTTGAGCGCGAGATCGGCCACGCGGTCCAGCTCCTCAACAGAGCCGTCCGTGCAGCCAATGAAGGGCTCGTACGGAGCGAACATCCAGTCGCCCACCGGCACGCGCAGAGAGTTGACACCGGCTTCGGCCATCTCCTTAATATCGGCCTCCGTGACCCAGTTGGCCCAGTGCACACGGAGCTGGCGGTTGGCTTCTTCGGGGCCCAAGGCCGTGCAGAACGTGTAGCTGTCCATAGCCGTCCTCTCGGGGGCTTGGTCGCCGAACCGCTCTTGCGTGCCCAAGAACTGGTAAAACAACGATGGCGTGATCCACGGCTCGAGCACGAGCCAGCCGCCCAAGTTGGCACCGCGCACTTGGCGGTTAAATGGCGTCGCATGCTTGTCGTGCGAGCACGTGCGCGTGTCGTCATGCGCCGTAAAGCTCGAGAAGTTGCCCGTGGCCGCAGCGAATCGCGGGTCCGCTTCATTCTCCCAGTACCACTTGGCGTCCTTGACCACCTCCGTTGGCGCCGTTGCCGGCGTCGGTGGTGTCGTCGGCTTGTCCTTGAGCGATGCTTCGCCATCGTTGGCGTGGACGCTGGTGACGCTGGCAACTGCGCAAAGCGCCACGAGCGCCGTCAGGATCCGAGCAGGCGGCAGCATCGGGAGGGGGGAGAGCTTCCAGTTCGGGGAGTGAATGTCGACGGTGATCGCTTTGTTGGCTTGCTGGAGAATCCGCGAATGCGCTTGTGGGCAGCAGCAACCGCATCCACCGGATCCACCGGATCCCGTCGGCATTGCTTACACCACTAGCATCTGGTTTGTCGGTGTCGAGTCTGCGTAAGATACAGTATCCCGTACGCAGCGCTGTGTTGTGTTTTTACACAGCCACTGTAGCAAGAAACAGATACACGGGACAGTCAGTAGAGAACATAAGAGGACACAGCAGTGGCTCTGCACTGGCCGCGCTAGAGCACTGTTGGCGTCTCTTTTGTCAGTTGTGATGACATTCTGGAGGTGCGGGGCTGAGCCGTTGGTCTGCCCAGCGTACTACCATGAGAATCCATGGCTGTAGGCTACACCCATGGATTCTCATGGTGGTGGGGCGACTCTCACGCAAGTCATATTTGCGCACAGGATTGGGACATCCACCCAGCCTCAAGCGCGCGGGAAAAAGATCTTGCGTCACATGATCAAATCCACATTGAAAATTTGCTCCATTACTATTACATTCCCGTCATCTCGTTGCAGTTGGAGTCCACATGACTAAATTTTAATAGGATCCAAGAAAGGGCGTCGCCATAAACAGCAACCTACATGAAGTTGATGATTATGGAGATTTTGAGAGGTACCGTACTGACGCCAACCATGAGACGAGACGGTCTGCATATTTCGAGCATGGCATTGCCGCATACGGCGCGCTTGTACGCAGGCCCCACCAAATCCATGCAGTGTAGCGTACAGTAAGTTGGCAGTCATGCAGCTAGGTATGAATTTTACTACTGCAACTAATCGCAGACCATTGCCCATAAGCCGGCGACCAAGTTCAATGTGTGATTACGGGCGGACTCTGTCAAACTTCAAGTCGGCTTTGTCACTTAACCCTCATTAGATCAATAGCGCGTGTCGACGCGCTGTGGATCATCGATGGCGATGCGGCCGCGGAGGCGCGTAAACCGCGGATCTAGGAACGCGTACGTGTCTCTTCCCCATTCTTGCGCCACGTCAAACGCCGCCATGGACTCCAGAGCAAGCAGCCAAGTCCTTCACCCCACCACCAGAGTACAACATGCAGAGCTAGCGCGCCATCTAGGCTCCGACTTTGCACATTGGCAAACCCATTACATTGCTAGACTCCTAGTCCAGTAAAATCCCCGGCGGCTGTAGAACCCTAACAGAGAGTTCAATGGTACTCACTTCTTCATCATCATCATCATCATCATCATTCTTGCGCCACGTACGTTGTAGACTGCAGCTGGATCGAGCAAACAAAATCACGTGCATATTTTTAAGTATGCACGTGATTTTGTTTAAAAGAGAACGTGGGCTACGGGAAAGCGGCCGTGGTGGCCGTGCGGCTGTTACGCTGCGTAAAGCACGCACGAGGCCTCGCAGTTGGTGCGCTGGAGGACACCACTGGACATCAAGGCAGCGCTTGGGCACCTGCGCCTGGAGCCTTCTTTGCTCCTGTTCTCTCCCAGCCGCAAGATCACTGGTGCTTGATGCCATCTCACTTGGAGGCGGCAGGGAGCTGGGAGGTTTTTGAGAGTGATAGACTATTTGAGCCAGACAATCTAAAATATCCGACGAAATTTTGCCACAAAACCCACAAACGGATATAGAAGATACCAATATGCCTCGGCCTTTTTTTTTTGTATTAAGAAGGATTAAATCGCACCTTAGTAACCATATGTGCCTCAGCCTTGGAAGTTCCAAAGCTGAGGCATTTTTTTGTATTTTTATATACGTTCGCCCTCTGTGTCTCTTCCAATGGAAGAAGCACTGACAGCCATCCTTGAAAGAGGCATTATTGTACAGTACAACCTCAATCAAGCTGAAGATTAGCACCGACCCGAGACAAGCACGAGTCTCGCGTGGCTTCGAGTCTTTGTCCAGGACCGCAAGATGAGGAGAGCGTTTACGCGCAAGATACATACTTTGTCCCGCGCAACCTCGCGGCAAACTGCGACACCCCTCAGTGACTTTTGCGAAGGAGTTTCCCTCTACAGTAGCTGGTGAAGCTGGCCGACTGAGTCAACCGAAGGGAGTTTCCCTTTATATCTAATAGTCCGTTATTAAGCTGGCTGACTGAGTCAACCTGGACAAACCAGCTCAATGATGATTGGCTCTAAAAACAAAGATTGCTTGTTTGGTCCAAATTCATGTTTATGGTTCATGGTTTTTTTTAAGTTCATGGTATTATTCATGGTTCAAAGTTATTTGGACCAAACCAACAATAATCTTTGTGAGAAAATTAGTAGTTTCCGACCACCAACCTTCAATAACTCCATTGAGCCAGCCATTTCGGGTGTCTTGTTCGTCATTGCGCCATAGTATCCCTTTCGTCCATGCGCCGTTACTAGTATTTCCTTCGTCATTGCGTACTTCTTTCGTCATGACGCCCGGTACGAATTCAGGAAATCTCAACTTCCAAAGGCTCAGGATACGACTCTGAGAGTTTGAGGAGGCGCCGCATGCAGGTAACCATCCATCCTAACCACATACAGTAGCCTGCTCGAGGCGCCCCAAAGCGAGCTCTAGTATTTTTCAGGAGGCAAGGATACCGACTGGCATAAAAGAGCCACAAGCGGGTCTTTTTCGTGCGACCCAATCGGTACGAATACACGAATCTTCTTCGTCATTACGGCAGCCGGTTCTGGGTATCTTCTTCGTCATGCAACGCCGACTTTCAGCCAATCGTATTGCTCATGGGACACTGGACCGATCCAACCTCCAAGTTATGCTTCGAGCCTCTACCTACGCGCCGGACGGAGTCAATATGCATAATTCAAATCCCAGCGGCCAACGGAAGCGGCCAAAGAAACCTCACACGACTTTCGCTTCCGTCTGGTCCAACAACCATGGCGCGCGGTCCGGGCAACAACCACAACAGCGGCGACCACATTAACAGCCAACAGCCAACAACTTACGGCACGACATTGCTCACAGCCAACAACGACGATACGCTCACCGCTCCCCAACGCCGCCGCCAAGTAGTTCGGTGGGACGCCACGGCACTTACAGTCGGTGCCGGGCTCGCGCTTGTTGGCTATGGGTTCTCGGCGCATCACTCGCCGGCAGCCGCGGTGTCGGTCAACACGGCTTCCGTGCCAAGTGTTGGCGTCGTACCGACGCCAACGCAGGGCGCTTCGATCCAATGCTGGCAGAGCTCGTACCTCAAAAACGTGACCAAGATGATGGAGCCTATCACGGGGCTCTACTGGACCAAGAAGACGGGCGACGCGACCTCATCCGTTATCCGGGTCGATGGCTCCCGAAAGTTCCAAGAGATTTTCGGCTTTGGCGGCGCGTTCACCGAGGCCGCGTCTCTTCAATTCAAGAAGCTGCCGCTGGAAAAGCAGGAAGAAGTCCTCAAGCTCTACTTTGACAAGGAGCACGGTTCGGGCTACGAGTTTGGCCGCGTGCCCATGGGCTCGAGCGATTTCTCGACGGCGTCGTACAGCTTTGCCAATGTCATGGACGACTTTGCCTTAGCGCACTTTGACGACAACGTCACGCAGGACACCAAATACATAATCCCGTTCATCAAGCGCGCCAAGGAAAAGAACCCGAATCTCAAGCTCATTCTCGCGCCATGGAGTCCCCCGGCATGGATGAAGCAAACCGACGACCAGTATACTGTCTCCAGTATGCTCGGCTCGGCCAAGCCCAACGGACTCCGTAAGGATGTGCGTGAGCCGTGGGCCAACTACTTCTCCAAGTTCATCTCGGCGTACAAGAAGCACGGGCTCCCGTTCTGGGGACTCTCGCCGCAGAACGAACCGGAGTACGCTGCTCAGTGGGAGGCCTGTGTCTACAATACCTCGTCCGAGGCGGAGTTTGTTGCCGAGTTCTTAGGACCGGTCATCAGGCGCGACCACCCCGAGGTCAAGATCATGATGTTTGACCACAACCGCGATAGCGTGTTGCACTGGGCCGAGACGATCCTCAAGCACGAGAAGGCGGCCCAGTATATCGACGGCATTGCGATCCATTGGTACGACAATGAGCGGTACATGGACGGCGTCGAGTTCCACGAGCACGTGAACGATACCCACTATGTGGATGAAACCAAGTTCATTATGTCCACCGAGAGCAGCAGCTGTCCCGGGGTTGCCACGGGCGACGAGGCCTGGTTCCGCGCTCAGCGGTACGCTCACGACATTATCACCGAGTTTAACAACTGGGTCGTCGGCTGGGTCGACTGGAACTTGCTCTTGGACCATACAGGCGGCCCCAACCACTTGGGCAACCACTGTGACGCGGCCATTATCATCGACGAGACCGAAAAGGACTACTTCATCCAGCCCATGTACTACTTCATCCAGCACTTTTCCAAGTTTGTGCCGCCTGGGTCTCGCCGCATTCACACCCAGGTCTCAGTACGCTTTGACAAGCCTGGCGACGCACAGTTGTACGTGCTGTACCCAGCTGCTATCCACGTATGCGACGGCAGTGCCCGTCAGGCTATTCGCGTGACTGAGGACAGCAAGCTCCAGGTGATTGGCACCAACTTTTGTATCGACTTGCTGCGTCCACAGTCGATTGAACGCCAGGTCGTGCTCGTGGATTGTCGGTACACGTCGCAGACCTGGACTTTTGTGAACGACTCGATTCGCATGGATGATCACTGCCTGCAGCTCTACAACGGTTCGCCGCTCGATGGCGCCCGCGTGACTGTGGGCCAGTGCCACGACAATGAAAAGGATCTCACAGTCAACACGGATTTCCGAAAGTGGAAGTTCCACAATGGCCAAATGCAGTCGCTCGCCGCGCCCGACAAGTGCGTCACGGCCGGGTACGCGTTTGTGCAGTCGGGGTCGTTCATTACGCCCGCCAACAAAAAGGTCGTGGTCGTGCTCAATGAAAACACCGAAGACGCGGCGTTCGAGCTGCAGTACGAAGATCAAACCGTGGCCACGACCGTGCCGCGCGGTGCGATCCGCACGTTCACGTGGGAGTAAAGCGAACAGCCCTCATCGTCGTCGAGGCTTTTCGTTTATCGCGTAGAATTCTCTCTCTCATACTTGAACTTCCTTCATACTACGCAGTATTCGCTCCTCGTGGGACCTGGGATCTTTCCTGTTTGGCTCATCTTAGACAGTACCGTAAGAACGCCTCTCTTCCCGATTTTGATGAGCTCATTTTCATTTCTTTCATTTCAGCAGGTCTTCCCATACTACAGTAGCAGATCCGATTTATTACCTTGGATCTCCCGCTGCATGAGGAGATCTTACCGCATTTTTAACTGCGGAGAAGTCACTTAAAGTGAGTTCTGCTCCTTGCATACTCGCTCTGAAAGTGCAGCCACCTAGCATGCAGTGACTACAGCACGTCAGCTCGAGTAGTGGCAGTGCAAGTTGATCTTCCAGGCATTTCCCTGTACTACGTAGTATTATCGATCTCAATGACGAGTAGTAGTACACCATCCATCTCTGCACGACACTGTTACCCCCTTCATCACTAATGTGGACCCAAGAGAAACGAGGCGAAGCGCTGCCCAAAATTTCCCCGAAACCGAACAGAGGTACTACAGAGTTGGGTGTCACGACCACCCAGTTTCGTTTTTTATTTTGTTTGTCCAGCCCTGTGGAGCACACAAATCGCAAGAGGTATTTCACGTTTCCATTGACAAATCAACAAGCTGCTTCGCCTTCCTTTCGCTGCAAGCAGCCAGGCCCTCTTAGTTCTGCGGGATACGGTTGTACCCGCGGCGACGCTGGTACACCACTACAGCCGCCGCGATCACACCAACAGCAGCGACACCGCCGGCACCGTAACCAACGTAGCTCAAGGTTGACGTGCCCGTGGACGCCGGGGAAGTCGCAGCCAACTCGTTCGACTCGACCAGGCAACCCGTTGACGCCACCTTCTGGAACCACTTGGCGGTAGGGCGAGCAATACGAGCGAGGTCCGTCGGCTTGGGCTCGTAGTAATCCGGCGAACCAGTCTGCTCCGTGAAGTTGACGTAGTACATGCCGAAGCGCGGGCCGTACGATCCCCACTCGTAGTTGTCGAGGAACGACCAAGCCGTGTAGCCAATGACGGGCAGCTTCTCTTCCACGATGGCGAGGTACACCTGCTCGACGAACGCCTGGAAGAAGTGGAGCTGGTCCATGTTCTCGACTTCGTCGTTACCGCACCAGCCGTTCTCCGTGAGCAGGATATCAACCGAAGGGTCCTTGGCGTGGACCCACTTCATGTAGGCGACGTAACCCGGCGGGTAACCCGTGTAGTTCTTGCAGTAGTTGTTGCCATGGCGATCGACCTTGCCCTGCATCGAACCGGGCACGAGCTGCGTCTGGTCAATACCCTTGTCGGCCGGCCAACCAGGAAGCAGCGTGTCGCACTTGGTCTTCGAGTTAGCCGAGTCGCAGTCGGTCACAGCGTTCGAGCCGTAGTGGTTCAGCATGAACAGATCGTACGAGCCCTTCAGCAACTTGGATTCTTCTTCAGTGAACTTGGGGAGGCGATCACCAGCACGCTCACGCATGACAGCAGGGTAGTCGCCCGTGACGATCGGCATGAGGAACCAGCCCATGTCGAATTGCATGCCGCGCTCGGCCGCCTCGACGTCCTTCGGGTTCTTCTCATCGAGCGGGTAGTAATACTGCGACACGAGCACAATACCGATGCGAGCCTTGTCGCCGATGACCTTCTGCTTCTTGAGTTCGCGGAAGCGAGCGACCGACTTGGCGTGTGAGACCAACAGGTTCGTCGAGGCGACGTAGGCCTCGGTATCCGAGCCGGAGTTGCCGGGGGCGTGGATGCCCATGGCGTATCCGGCACCGACCGTCGACTGCGGCTCATTGAACGTCGTCCAGAGGTTGATCTTGCTGCCGTACTCCTTGAACACCAGCTCCGAGTACTCGACAAAATGGTCCTGAATCTCCGCGTTCAACCAGCCACCGGGTGAGAGCTGCGTCTGCAACTCGGACGGCAGATCCCAGTGGTACAGCGTCAGGATCGGCTCGATCTTGTTGGCATGGAGCTCATCAATCAAGGCGTGGTAGAACGCCACGCCCTCCGGGTTCACCTTCATACGCTTGGTCGAGTTGTCCCAGTTCATCACACGCGACCACGAGATCGAGAAGCGAAACGACTGGAGTCCTGTCTCGACCATGAGCTTGATGTCTTCCTTGTAGCGGTGGTAGAAATCCACCGCCACATTCGCACACAGGTAGCCCTCCTTCTCACGACAGAAGTCGTCCCAGATACTGGACGTGCGGCCGCCTTCC
>JAADXL010000662.1:0-19939 GCA_023337755.1 Pythium aristosporum | reverse complement strand
GAGATGTACCCGTGGTTGGCCAGCGAGTTCATGCACGGGCATGGAGCGCGGTGGTACGGCTTGTCATTCTTCGGGAAGCCCGAGACGTCGGCGGCGGGCGGACGAATATACGAGTGGTCGTCTTCGGTGTTCGCAGCGCTGACAAGCTTTGCGGCGGCCACGCGTAGCTGCGGATGAACACGCAGTGCACGCTCGTTCGCCGGATCGGAGAAGAAGCCGAGCGGGAACGCGCTAACCGAGACGCACAACGCGAGCGCCGTCACCACGAAAAGCTGCACACGTGAGATCATGAGTGCTGGAGACGTGAGGACGAGCAAGGAGCTCCTGTGATTTTGTTCTCTTGCCATCCTTTGGCAGGAATGATGGTGAGGTTAAAGTGATGGTGAGGTCAAAGTCCACTTCAATTGGGTGAAAAGCTGAAATGGATCTTCGGGATACCGGTTGTCAGTCGGTATGATTATGAGGCGGCTTCAACTTCAGAACGCACAGAGAACTGGGCACGAGAGGTGCTAAAAAATGAACTCGATGAGTGGGAATGGAGTCGACAACTCGTAATGGGGGTGAAATGCCGACAGGGATCTGGGCTTGCTGTAACTTGACACGTTACGAGAACTACATCAAGACATGGCGCAGGTCTGTCAGAAACTGCGGTCTTCCCTCCCGTTCTCTCTCAAACGTACCTGAAAGCGGCGTCTAAGCATGTTGCAAGTCTCAACCGCGACACGATTCAAAAACGCTGAACGGTCGATCACAAACGACTGGTCGTTGCCACTCAGAAGCTGCATGACAACAAGACCCACCATTTCAGCAGCAGTCGCTGCGGGAGCGATCTCACACAACTCCGCAAAGAAATGGCTACACGATCGTCGAATCCAAGACCTACAAAAAGAGAGTTCACAGGTCCGGCCGCGTTATATACTATCGTCACGCGCCGCTAATAGATGGACGAGTTGCACGTACTGTACATCTGTGGAGCGTGCGTCGAGGCTGGCAGCCATCGGCAGGCAGATTTGTGTGAGCTCTTGCATGGCGAGTCGTATAATGCTGCGACGCGATTCCTGAGTGACGTAGACACGCTGATGGGCTTGCTCATACAGGCGCTATATGTGTAACCGGTGAGTGTCTCCTGGTGTCGGATCATGATTCACCAAACGAAGAATGGTCTTACCAGTGCATTTTCCACTTCAGCTACACCGTTTTGTGCGAATGCTTCCGGACCGCCACTATGGTAACACGTGACGATGTGTCGATCGATCGCAGGAAGAGCAGCGCGGAGAAAATCATTCAGGCTCGCATTGGCAAGAGCTGGGTCCGCACTCAGAAGTTCAAGCAACTGGAGAGAATACAATGTGAATGAGATCAGAGCGAATAGAGATGCATAATCGGGAAGGTTCTCACCTTCGGCGCGAAAGAGCGAAAAGGAGTCATTTGCGTAGGGCCTGTCCCAGTCGTGGCAGGCAGTTGGGAAGACATTGCTGGCGTCGTTGCTTGCTGGGCTCCATTCTGTGGATGAGGGGTGTTCGCTTGCGGTGGAGTCGTCAAAGCTACCAAGTTGCTGAGAAAAGTGGGCAGCACGTTCAGTCCTTGGTCTCCGGGAATCGCGCGTGGCGGTGGTTGACCAACTCCGGCTGCTCCCAGCAGCTCAGTAAATATGGTCTGGACGGCTTGGGCAAATGGAGGTTGCGGGGTTGACGAAGTAGCGGGCTGTGTCGGTGTCTGGGCCCCTGATCCACCGACCGGTTGGGGGACATTTGTCTGGGCACTTGACGGAACTGAACGCGAAAGCTCGCCGTAAGGTGAGTTCGCCAATTGCTGGGCAACCGTGCTTGAGAGTTGGCTGACGTTCTCCATAACTGGAACGAGCTGCTGAACTCGACTCCTCAAGCGTGCGCGTTCGCTGACACTTAGGTAATTGTCTTGTTGAAATCTGGTGGCGAGAAACTGGAGTTGTCGATGAATGGCAAGATAAGTGTCCCCAGATTCCCGCATTGCGTTGCCCAGAGTGTACATATCCTCTGATAGTTCCGGGGGTCTCGACAATGGGGCGAGCTCGAGGGCAGGGATCGATCGACGCAAGGAAGCAGCTTGGTTCAGCAGCATGGTGTTGCCTGGTCTCAATGTTGCTGGTGCAGACGAAGCTGTCGGCACGTGCGGATTGGGAGCAACCACTGAACCTAGCGCGGATGCAGGTAGAACTGAAGCACCTCGCTGCGC
Source organism: Pythium aristosporum (assembly GCA_023337755.1). Lineage (NCBI taxonomy): Eukaryota > Oomycota > Peronosporomycetes > Pythiales > Pythiaceae > Pythium > Pythium aristosporum. The sequence goes on along the minus strand of JAADXL010000662.1, from coordinate 17,725 downwards.
CTGAGCTGCTACTGGCACGGTAGCTGAAGCTGCTGTGCCCGTGCTTGTGCTTGTGCTTGGCGTAGACGTTGAAACGGTAGACTCGCTCGCTCCTCCACCATGAGGCACACCTGGGAAGACGTGGATCGTCGCTGTCGTTTCAGTATCCCCGTGTCCGCTCATTGCAGAGTTGACAATGGAGCTGATGATTCGGGTGAAATCAGGCAAGCGGTCCGCGGCAGCGTCCGTCTCGAACATGAAAACATTCCCGCCGTGACCCCTTTCAGCGCTTGCAGAGGTGGATCGAGTCGAACCATTGGAATCAGTACTGTTGCTGGCTTCGCCACTGGAGGTACCGGTGGCTGGCGCTACAACAGGCCGACTGAAGATGGCGTGTACAGTGTCCTCACTGAGAAAGTTGTAGGATGCCAGCGTCTGGTCGTCCTTCAACACCTTGCCCTTGTAGATCAACCGCAGTGGCTGCGTCTCCGGCTGTTCCTCACGTTGCTGGCTGTCTTGAGTACTGGCGCCTCCATCCTGTTGAATCGCCTGAATATACGCGTTCCGCACAAGCTGCTTCAAGTCGGCAATCAATATCGTCGGCGCGCAGCGCAGCGAGACGCGGTCGCGATGCAGAAACTTGAGATTCAGCACCACCATCGAATCGTCCACACCCACATCTTCGTCATTGTCTTCTCGCTTTTCTTCTTGGTCCATGGATGCATCCGCCGGTGCTGATGCTGGCACTCGCGCCACGTCATCACTCTCGGCCCGCATCGCCACGGCGGGAGCCGCACCTTCTCCGCTACCGACAGAGCGTGCGGCGTCCAAGCTTGTGGGCTGAGCCTCGCGCGCCTCGTGGCTCTCATACGCTCCTGGTGGCGCCATGTTTCCGTCCATGCTGATGCGTGGGATATTGCCGACTGGGAAGGAAAGGACTTCGCAAACCATGACAACTGCCGCATCATCAGAAGGGTTATGCATTCACAGAGGCTATATCATACAAGCGCGTATGAATCAGAGCGAGCGATGGTGGCACATGATAGACTGTTGCAGGTTTTTTTGTCGCTGGCCAAGTGCAACGATCAGGACCATCATTCTCGATTGTTCTGAGCCATCCTACCTGCTTCTGTCGAATACATGGATTTCTTATCGTCCAACGGGATTTTGGAGGAAGGTGACGATGGCGACGTGGCGACGTGGCGATTGGCCTCAATCTGAATCGGATTTCCTGTGGCCCACACGACAGAGTGCTTAATTGAGTGACTCGCCGTGCCGGCTCGCTAGCGGCTGGGGAACCCAGCAGAGTGTGTGAAATGGACGTATCGTGGGTGAGATGAAAAATGAAAAAACGTGTTGGTGATCGCAACACTCGCAAAAATTAATAGTATTTGTTAGGTCAGATAGACACACGCGCTGAGTTCAAAGGGAAAACGAATTCTAGATCTTCTGCTTTTTAAAGCAGAAGATCTAGATGGCGCCATGTTTAAAAAAACATGGCGCCATCGTAGCGGTTGCCATTCCATCATGGAACACGTCGTTTTTCTGAACAGAATGACTGCATTTTTTGTATGTGACGTCTCCATGTTCGATTTGCAACCCTCAACAAGATCACTGTCGTTTTGTATTTCGAAATTTATTCTTGAATTGCAAATCCTATTAATATTGGAGTTATTAATATTGGAGTTTTCACCTACTGTATGTGAGCAACCAACATTGCAAACAGAACCGTTCTGTTTGCAATGGCTCCAAAGATTGACGTTGTGTCAGAACGTCAATCTTTGGAGCCGCCCAAAAAAATGGCCCGAACATCGGCCAAACACAAAAAATCAGCCAATCACATGTTACAATTCTGGAAAATACTATTTTGGTTGCAAATGGACGATAACGTATGGACAAAGTACGGAAGTATCCTTTACAGGATACTTCCTGGATGCAGTACAGTACCGTATGGGTAACTTCGTACAGTAGACTGTCCACCATCGACAGGCACTTTACCGTGGTGGACTCCCCTGAATTTACGAGGCCACTCTCCTTGGCATTGAGTCCACCACCGTGGTGGACTCAACCGCGCCGTGGAACCACTTGCTCCAAGCGAGCGTTCTTGGACCAATTACTCGTTTTGCATAAAACGTGCAGAATCTATTCAACTACAGTATCGCACTAAGCCATATTGTGCTTTGCACACAGTTTGCACCCCTAGATAGATCGAACTGTTCTTGGCTCGATCTATATCTAAATCGGACTCCTAAATCGGGGTTGTGCTTTTAAGCACAACCCCGATTTAGAAGTCCGATTTACTGTACTATTCAACCCTTCCGTTACTGATGTCCGATGATCGGACATTTGTTTTTGGGACATGTCCACGGATCGGGTAATACTGTTTTCATCAATTAGGGGCAGAGTATCGAAAAAAACAACCCTATACAGAATCCAAGACATTTTTTTTGTTCAAAACTTGTTCAAATGCACAGGGTTAGGGCAATGTGTCCCACTGTGCAGGAGTGCAGGAGTGCAGTCCTTTCAAAATTTGAAAAAAAAAACAATTCAGCAGCAACATGGTTCGCGGCGGCGTCGGAGAGACAACGCGAGGCGGCAGCGTTGGAGAGCTGAACGGCGGTGGTGGCGTTGAGGAGGGGGCACGAGACGGCAGCGTGCGAGAGCTAGGCGGCGGTGTAGCTCTAGGCGAAGCCACAGACAAACCCAAGCGCGGCCGGCCGAGGAAACAGAAGGAAGACGGTGGAGTAAAGCGCAGACCGGGCCGTCCAAGGAAACCTAGGCCAGCGCTCGAAGAGACGACGACAGATATGGACGCCAACAAAAGCACCAAGCGACGGCGCACATCATCCTCCAAGGTGGCCGTCGTCAATGGTGCAGCCACTTCGGACAGTGGTGCAAAGCGCGCGCGAGGGCGACCGAAGAAAACTGTAACAGCCAGTGCTCCAGCAACCAAGAGTACCACGATGGGTGGAAGCATGGTCGAGAGCCGTGATCTGGTGGACCGACAGTCGCCACCCAGTATCCAGAATTCCGGGCCTCGCGCGTCAAGAAGCGACGGCATCGTCGCCCCCGCCACGCATCGCGCACGTTCCCCATTAGGTCGCGGCACCTCGACTCCCTATCTCGTACACGACGATCCCTCACCGAGCGAATCTGATGAGGAGGCAGTTGACGAGATTGGGATGCCTTCGAACCGGCTTCCTAGCGCGCTCAATGATGGACCGGATCTACATACGTGGACGTTGAGGCAGCGGTTCACCGCAGTGAACGATGCCAACACTATTTCCGACGGCAGTTCAGGTGTCTACGACCGGCTGGTCTCAGACGAGGACGATCAGGACGAAGACGGTGACCCCAATGATGATGAGAACGAGCTCCATGGGGACGTATTTGAGGGTATGCCCGTCGACATGGACGCAAAACTTGCTGAAGGCCTCGAAGACACCGTCAACTACGATGATGCCTTGCTCGGTACGGCGAGGGATAGAGCTGTGATCAAGAGCTGGGAGGCCAGTGGGTGGGACAAAGGTACGATTATGATACTCTTTGATTACGAACAAGACTAATTGGTGTGGCGTTGTCAGTTCCAGCTAGCACCACGCCACAGATTGAATACGAAGGGTTGTACACTGGTGAATGGGGCCCAACGAGGGAGCTTTATCGGCTTGCTGACAACCCACTATCGCTCTTTTTCTTCTTCTTCCCCAAGAAGCTTTTTCGCGAAATGGCGATCGAGAGCAACCGGTACGCGAACGATACGGTGCCAGAGCGTGCAAGGAACATCCGCATACGGCAACTCAAAGAACTCGAACAGAAGAAAAGACAGAAAGAGGCGGTGGAGACCAGGAGGCAGATCAGAACCCGCCTCCGAAACAGCTTCGTGCAGTTCACTCCGACCGAGTACGTCAAACTATTCGGATTGTTCATCGGTCGGATGCTGTGTCCACACAGACGTCGGCTCTCCAGCCATTGGAATATCGGCTCAAGTGGATGCGTCCCTGCTGGGACGTTCGGCGCACACATGTCAAAGAACAGATATGCAATTCGATAAGCTGCGCTCAGTTTGTGATATTGACCTCTCCATTTTGACAGATTCGATGAGCTGGTCCAGCACTGGCACTTCTCAGATAATCAAAACCCTCGTGCCGCTACAGACAGAATCTGGAAGATCCGGCCGCTAGTGGAAACGCTACAAGACACGTTCAAGCGGGGTTACAAGCCAGCGGCGTATCTATCGTTTGATGAAGGGATGTTGCCATCCCACTCGAGATTCAATGCGACCAGAATGTACCTCAAAGATAAGCCCCACAAGTGGGGGACGAAGCTGTTCCTCTCGTGTTGTTCAGCCACAGCGTACTGCTTACGGTAAGTGGATCTGCTCCTTGTATTTTGCACAGCTCTAGCTAACGGGTTTGACCAGACTCGAGGTGTACTGCGGTAAGAAGGCACATTTGTTGGGCCCGCAAACAATCGATGAGAAAGCCGGACCGAGCGCAGTCGTTCGCAATCTCGAACACGTTCTCCCCCATCAAAAGGAAGGCTACCACGTTGTAGCAGTGGACCGATTCTACACATCGGTATCGTTGGCGGTCGAGTTACTTGCTCGCCAAGTCTACATCGTAGGTACGGTTCAACCGCGCGGTATTGGCTTCCCGAGTTTCCTCAAGGACAAGAGGAAGAAAAGACCCAGCGACATCAGCCGCGGAACATACAGCGCCGCGTGGTCTCGCGCTGTACCAAGCCTAGTCGCTTGTTGCTGGTGGGACTCATGCGCCGTGTATATACTTGCAACTGGTTCCAGTCTGCAGGAACGTTCTATCGGTACGTACAGTTTGCACTCTCGAAATCAATGGCGCTTCTAACCCTTGTTTCTTAGTCAGGGGATCGTGGAACACGGACGAGGATTCAAACGTTCCATGCCCGAAAGTTGTTGTCGACTACCAAAGGCACATGGGTGGGGTTGATGTATTCGATCAGTTGCGACTCCAAAGGTACTCGGTGCAGTTGGCATTTCGGTTCAAGAAATATTACAAAAGGTGAGTGGCTGTGATTTTGCGATGTATTGCATTTCTCACGGCATTCGTCCATTGTTTTAGCCTCGCTCTCGGCTTGCTTGATTGTGCATTAGTAAACGCATACATCGTCCACAAAGAGTGCTTCAAACGAGCCAACAAGGTGCCTATGTCTCGTGCGGACTTCTTGACGACACTTCAGGCACAATTGTTGGATGTGAAGTCACTTGATGTTGACGAGCCGGCACAGGTGCGTAATCGTGATACTCGACGTTGCGGCCTGATTGACTACAAGGTACTGTTATTATAGGAGAGGGAGCAGGAGTCAAGACTCTGGACCAGGGTCTTGTGGGGTGCACAAGCGACGTCGAACCAGAACTCATCAATGTGACCATCCAAATATACTTGTTTACCAATTAAGTTGAAATATATCTAATTCAGTACATTGTGTCTCGCTCCACCGAGAGCACGCCCAAGTGCTCGGTGCGAACTCGAGCACATCCAAAAAGAAACTGACATCATTGAAGAGTGGACGGATAAGGACGGCAACACAGTTCGCAGACGCGCCGCCAGAAGTTGCAAAGTTTGCAGCATTATGGCGCCTGTTGGGGGACGAGGCTTGAACACGAAGTGGCTGTGCCCTGCTTGCTCAGAGGGCCAAAATGGAGAGTAAGTTCTGTGCGCATGGTTGGTTTGGAATATGATTCTAATATCCCTTTGTATTCTATGTAGCGTGTTCCTCTGTACAATGGTCAGGCATCAGTCTTTGGGCAGTCGCAAAACCTGCTTCCAAATCTGGCACGATGATTGGCAGCATGGGCGCGATTTACCCCCGAGCACTGACAAGCGCATTCGGTTCCGACCGCCAACGGGCAAGAAACGCAAACGACGCCAACCTGAGAGTTTGTCCGAATAGACAATTCCGCTGGGTTGCTTCGATGACGGTGGTGTTCACGAGTTGGTTCCCCACGTCCCGACCTAGGCTATTCGGCCGTGCGTCGCATGCTATCGATACTTTCGACGACGGGCAGCGGTATCCATCGGCCCAGGATTATCTACTGCTTTGGCTCGTGACGCCTGGCGATTCAAGCAACACTGGGAATGGGGTTCCAGGGAATACTACGTCTTCGTGCAACTGCTCGCCGAGGCTGTGTCGATTCGACGCGCGCTGCCCAGCGCGGGGGTCGACACCGACGTGTACAAGGAGCCGTACCTGTAGATCTTTTCGATCGCAGTCAAGTATGCGACGTCCCGCCGCAAGGCCGCGGCGCGACTCGGGCTCTCGGATCCAAACGCCGACGTCAACACACTGGGCCAAGCCGCGCTGCCTAGCGAGTTCAAGATTGTGCCGTCGGCGTTTGTTGGTAGCGACCCGATCGTCTCGGAGGCCGCGATGCCCGAGCCGCCGAACGGGGCGTTTGTCGAGTACCGGTACTCGATCGAGATATTGACGCCGCACGCGAAGCGCGCGATTCAACAAATCGAGTAGGCGATCCACCACACCGCACTATACGTCGCCGAACAAGAGGTGCCACGCAGCCGCCTCGAAACGCCTTCACATTCCAGAGTCGTTTGAAACTTGAAAGGCGTGGCAAGACTCGTTTCCTATGGGCTCAACGTTCTTCACCAAGTCGACGCTGCCCAGCTACGATATCGCGATCGATGTCTCCTGTGAACTGATTGCGGCCTTCGCCCACATTGATCGTGTCGACGTGTCTACGCGTGGAAGCCGCGGCGCTTCACGTGCAGCTTGGCAGCCATTTCCCACATCAATTACGATGGAGAAAATGGAGCTGCTCTTCAGTGACGCGTGGTACAACGTGGTTGTGCACCACCGCGATGGCAGCGCCACTCAAGACATTGACACCGCAACGAAGACGAAGCCGATGGATAGTGGTACACGTCGCTCGCATTTGACATGCTCGAGACCAAGCAACTTCAGATCCCATCGCATGTGCTCGACGGGCGCGCGATGCCTTTCTACGAAGAGACACGGTCCCACTTTGGCTCTGGTCGCGTGCCGACGGCCCGGCTATGCAAGAGCAAGTGTCGACGTTTGTGCTGCGACGGCGGAGCAACCTCGGCGTCTACCCAAGCCATTGTTCACCGGCGGCCGCGTTCTGAGCACGAGCAAAGGCCCGGGCTTGCCCAACTATGTGCGCCGCACGTCCATATTTCAATGACCAAGCTGAGCCGCTCGCAGGAATTTGAGGTGGGCGATCTGCTCCAGCAAGAACATTTGACGACTGGGCCAGTACAGTGATCATTTTGCAGCCTCGACCAAAGGCCACGCTCGTCTCGTGACCAAGCACCCGGTGCTGACGACTTCGCGTCATTTTATTTGTTGCTCAAGTTCAAAGGGCACGCTCACATGCCCGAGATTCCTAGTGATCCGTAGTGATCTTCTTGGGCATTGTAAGATCCTCTAAGACCGCGACGCCGTGACTTGTCGTCCACATGACGTACTCCACGAAGTCTGGTGTGCCCGTGAGTTTTGAAGAGCGGTACGAGCTGCTCTGTAGTAATCCGTATCGACTGGTCACTGAGTTTGTGCACGATTCTCCAAACGGCGCGAGTGGCAAGATTGCAGACGAGATCCAGTCCAAGTAGAACGCAGCAGTGGTCGGGAAGACTGTGAGCATACAGCGGGACGTGCAGCAGTCGTCGGGAAGACTGTGAGCACACAGGTGGCCTGCAGCGCGACACACTAGAGGCGTTGCGGATCGTTGCGATGGAGTTTGAGCCGTCGTTTAGGACCAGCAGCTCACTCGTGAACGGCGACGCAGCTGCGTCGGGCTTTGGCGCGTGGGCCGAATCAAGAGATGACGACTAAGTGCTTCACGAGGGCGAAACGCGCGGTTTCTGTTTGCGGCTGTTGCCGTCGCTCGCAGCGCTCTTTATGTTGCCAGGCCAAGTCAAGTTTCAGTAGCAACGCCAGTCGTCGATCATGTACACGAGTGACGAGCAGCAAAATGAGCAAATGACGCGGCTCGAGATCCGAACGTCGCGTTCATTGAGGCGCTGCTGCTGATTGCGCCTTTCACGTCTCCATTTGGCGTCGATGGCTCGCGCTTGACGTTGTGGATTCAAGCGCACAACAGCGAGAACATCTTCCGCAGCGCGCGCATCAAACCGTTTGATGAAAAGCGGCGACTTTGTGATTGCAGGTACGGACTTCGTGGGATAGTTTGTCCTTCCTAGATCTGGGACCTCATTGTATTTACTTCTCTCAGGGCGCCCCAATGCCTGTCAAGAACAAGGCCGACATTCCGAGAATGCCGTAGTCGAGCAGGTCAGTGTCACGTGAACCAGTGCCAGCTATCTTCTCACGCACGTACAAGGTCGCGCGCTGTCACTCGTCGCTAATGTGCTCGAGTGACCGCATCCCGTGGGCTAGTATCTAACGTCGACCATGGGCGATCCTGTCGCGCCAGGCCGACGCAGAGTTCGTCGTGGTCGACCAAGAGGGAGAGCAACAGTCGCACTGCTCTTGTGCGATTTCAGCGTGCGGTTCGACGAGTGGAGGCAGATGTACGCCAATGAGATTGACCACATGCACGCGGCTGGTCAGCTACCGCCATTTTGGCAGCCGCAGTCGCCAGTGCGGTGGCCAGGCACTCGCACTACCGGACCTGTAGAGCCCTGAAGCGCTCGAGTCCTCGGCAGTGAAGGCCATGCATAGATTGTTATTTCCACACTCTACGTTGACAAAGTTTCAGTGTCATCCGTTCCACTCGCTTTTTTCCTATTGCTCATCAAGTTGGCTTCCGCGTGCTCATCAGAGATCAACTTGCACAAAACACGCGTCACTCAACTGAGGCAGCTACCAAAAATGATCTGCGATGAGATCAACAGGATTTCGCGGGCCTGTAGAGCCCTGAAGCGCTCGAGTCCTCGGTAATGAAGGCCATTCATAGATTGTTATTTCCACACTCTCTGCGTTGACAATGTTTCAGTGCCATCCGTTCCACTCGCTGTTTTCCTATTGCTCATCAAGTTGGCTTCCGCGTGCTCATCAGAGGTCAACTTGGTACAACAATACACGGCGCTCAACCGAAGTAGATTTATATCCAGTAATAACATGCAGCTCAAAAGGCAGCGCCACGAGAATATGGCCGTGCGCCCACCGTCGCGTTTCGTTCGGCATGGGCTATGACCCATTGCTCACCAAGAAGCCCATGCAGGAGACAAAGCTTTGCGAGCAGAGAAACCCCACCTCAATGGAACCGATCATGTGCTAGAAAGGTGCGCTGCGATGTCATGAGTCTTTGGTGTACGCGGGCGAGAATAGATGATAGAATCAAAAACAATATATCGTGTTTGAATAAATACATAGCAAATCGAGTACATGGGCGTCACGAGAGCATTGGAACGGTCGAACGGGCGACAAGCGCGCGCACGCCTGGCATGGTCGCATCACCATGCCCCAGCTCAACGCTTGCCCACGTACTATCGATCGGGGTGAGCGGCTGAGTTATGCGGTCGATGCCTTCACCGTGGTAACTGGTTGGCCGGCGGAGAGCTTGACCGCCATGGATGCCACATCAAAATGCGGTGCAAGGCTGCATCTTCCCACACTCATCGAACAGATTAGTCACAACTAAGACCACGCCAAGATGATAAAAGTCTCACCTTCAGCATCAAATGTGTTGGGTTGCTTGTGCACGAGACGGGCTTGAGTTGCTTGCGCGGAAGACGGTGGATGGGAGAATGCGGCGCGTGAAGAAGCGAAGCCAGCGCTTGTGGCGTATTAGTGTCCCACCCGCCACAGATGGTACACAACTCCATCTGATCGGTGGCAGTGAATCTTTCCAACGGTGGTGCTAGCTAACTGGATTCTTGCTCACCTTGTACTCCGACCGATACCGGTACACGGTACAGTACCGGTAGTCTCTGGTACCAATTGTATCGATTTCAAGCAACACGGTACTGACAAGGTCATCACGCTCGTGCCTGCAACGACACCAAGACGTTCCCCCGCGTAGCCGACTTGCTGGCGTTCATCTCGCCCGAGATTCAGCAGCTCAACGCGCATACGCTGGCCCGCCGCGTTGAGGAAAATGCGACGACGCGACGAGGAATACGACAAGGTGCGCGTGTATCAAGGCAAGCGACCGAGGAGCAAAAGTCTCTTGAAGAAGACGAGCAGGGCCAAGCCACGGGGCCGAGCAGCGATGCGCCAAGCTCCGCAGCGCGCGGCGAATGAAAAGGCCAAGCTCGATGAGCGGAGCGCCGAGCGCGTGGCCGAGGCCTGCGAACGCCATGAGCGCGAGAACGAGGTCGCGCTGCTCACGAAGCAGACGCAATAGATGCTCGAGATGCGCACCGAGCGAGAAACACAGGCGATGCACCACCAACGCGCGCGTATCGCTGCAGCGACGCGAGTACGAGTCGTCATGGCGCAGGTCGAGGGCGACAAGAGCCGCGCGCAAGAGAGCGACGAGAACGAAAAAGGTCGCGAGCATGGCCCACCGGCACATGTTGCAGCCGCAGATCGAGGACAAGGAGAGGCTCCAGAAACTCGTGTTTGTGCAGAAGCACGCCGAGGGTCTCCCGCTCAAGAACGAGTTCGTCAAGGAGCTTGAAAAGCTCGAGCGTATCCACCTGCAGGATATCGACGAGCTCGTGTTCGTCCACTTATTTGGGCGTCCTCGATCTGCAACCGTAGCACGCTGCCGTTGAGGACCCGACGCTAACGCGCCATCGCCGCGAGCTCCCACTGCCACGCACGGGCCAAGCAAAGCATATGGATAGATGAAACAAGTAATGAACGAATAAAGTTTGCTGTTATTCTTCTCTGTCAGCAGTAAAGATTCCTGCAATCAAGTAGAGATCGGAAGTATAGATGTACGACAGCCAGAGTCGCAACATGGCGGGTCCGCCACCTGCCCGCAACACAGCCCGGTTGCGCTCACGATAGGTATAATAGGCAGAGAAACTATAGCGCACCTGATCTTCAGGAAGGGCGACGTAACTGGGGATCACAAAGATTCCCTTGGTGTGATGGACTTCCCAAAGGTTTTGATGCATAGCTTGGACTTGCGCAGCTTTGTCGTCATCATAGCTGCGCATCCACTCTCGAAAACCGGGCAAGAGGTTTCGGTCGAGAGTGACCGGGAGCGCGCGCAGCCGCTCCTCCGTGACCAAATATGGGTTATATGGCTCCGCCTGTGCCCTCGTGCTCAAAACGGTTTGTGAGGGCACAGGCGTAGGCCAGATCAAGGGCGCCCATTCACTCTCACATTCTTCCCACGCAACTGGGGGACCGACGAATGGTGGGGGCGAAGTGGGTGCCCTTGGATCCAGGTCCAAACTCCAGCATCGCCGCCGAGGGAGCGGCGATGACAGGGGAGTATGGACCGGTGGCGGTGTCTCGCTACGGCCGGCAGCGCCATCACGGGTTGTTGCATCTCGCTGGCTGGCAGCTAGCGTTCGTAGCTGTGGGGATAACGCCGGCAGCAGTTCGATGTCTTCGCTGGGTGGTGGTGGCACCGGGGGCACTGGCTCCCAATGAATCCAGGGACGGCGACGGGTAAGACGCATCGCTGCTAGTAAGGGTATGGGTGGGGACGGCGGCGAGGGTGCTTCTAGCCACTGGCTCGCGTACAAAGGTGATGAGCCTTCTGCACTGCCAACGAGCAGCGCATACGCTACGTACTCCTCCGCACTCGAATAATCAAACGCCACACTCGGAGCCACACCATCGCTCGGTGGTGGCAACTCCACGCCGCCCCTGTCAACGAGTGATGCCTCCTCCGCGTACTCCACCACACTCGAAAACCCAGAAGACACAGTCGAAGCCGCGCTGCTTACTGTCTGGGTCGTCAACACAGCACTAGACTGCGCAGTCGCTTCGCCATACTCCACCGCATCCGACTGGCTGCTCAACACGGCCACAGAGATACCAGCTACAGCATCGCCGGCGACCATCGGCGCAACGCTTGAGCTGTCGTCCTGAGCTTCAACGTCCACATGCAGATCGCTCGTCGCCTCCTCCACGCCAGAGCTGTCGTCCTCAGCTTCCACGTCCGCGTGCAGATCGCTCCCCGTCCCGTCCACGCTTGAGCTGTCGTCCTCAGCTTCCCCTTCCACGTCTACCTTGCTCGTCGTGTCCGGCACGCTTGGGCTGCTCGACTTGGTGATCTCAGCGCCGACATCTTCTGCCGAAGTCATCGCCGTCACCGTCGCCGCCGCGGACGTCGCCGTCTCGATGTTCTTTTCCACAACGCCGCCCACCCCAACACTTATCGACAAACTGGAAGACGCCTCCACAAACTCAGCCTCGGTCACGGCCTCGTACGATCTCCGAGACAGCGGCGGCACCGTTGGAGATGTGTGCGGTGGCGGTGTTCGACTAGCCGGTGGCAGCGACGGAGAGGTGGCGAGAGACGGCGGCGGCACCGTTGGAGGGCTGGGCGGCGGCACCGTTGGAGGGCTGGGCGGCGGCACCTTTGGAGTGCACAGCGTAGGCGGAGTTCGAGAGCCAGGTGGTGGTAGCGGCGGAGAGCTGGTCGTCGACAGCGTTAGAGAGGCGACGTGAGACGACGGCGAAGGAGAGCTGGGCTGCGGTGGCGTTGAAAAGCTGGGCGGCAGCTCGCCGCCGTCGGCACGGGCACCTTGCCGCCGCTTGGCTGGCCGTGAGGCCTGCGGACTGAGCGGGCACTTGCTCGGCTGCGTCCGCCCAGTCCCGGGCTCGTGGCGGGGGTGCTTGGCCTTCCTGGCGCCCTGGTCGGGGCGCGACCTCTTCATCGGCCGCTCCCTCGCCTAGTAACTCTCCCCCTGCGGAGGCGAAGTCTGCCGCCCTACATGATTCCAAATGTCCTTCTGTCGGACATGTTCGAAATGGTTTTCTTCTCTCGAAGACGTCGCCTCGGGTAGCACTATACAAAATCATCAGAACCATAAATACATGTATTCTTTTTTATGTACTTGCATTATTGGCTGCTTCGATATCCCCTCTGAAAAAGAATAGTACGTAGTATATGATAGCCGTCGCCATAATTGGTATCGGGAATGCCAAGCTCTGTGGGTAGGGTAATATATAGCCGGGACAGGTCCAATGTTCTTGGCACGGGTATAGTTGATCGCAAAAACAGAAAAAGTCTAATAAAAAAAAGATTGATACCCGATCAATGCCCGATCTGAAACCAGATGTTTTGCTTTCCATGAAGCCGACTATTCGCACTTATCTGAGACTATAGAAATATCAAGTCTAAAACATGTCATATCTTTCTCATTTTAACGACATGTCCCAAAAGTGGTTCGGTCTTGTCTGATGGTCAGTAACGGAAGGGTTAATCTCCAGTCTCCAGGGCAAAAGCGTACTGGTAGCATGGCTACAATCATCCGTACGCCCACGAAAAGATAGTTTATATGAACGTTTGCATTGAAAAGCAGCTGTTGACCATATGGTCTACAGAGACAGGTCATTTTGAAGCTGAAGCGAGATGGATGTTGTAGTAGCAATTGCGCTGCGCGCGGGGACCGCACACACCAAAGAATGTGCCTGCCGGCACATTGGAGCAGGTCACACAGTAGAAGGACGCCTTTGTCTTGACAACCAACCAACCTCGTACGAGTGCTGTCGGCCAGTTCTGATGACCTGGCGGATCACGCCGGCCTTCCCCGCGAGTTTCCTGGTTTTTCCATATACACGAGCTCCGACATGCAGATTCCCCATCTTCACTTACTCGATTTTGACCGGAAAACAGATTGGGTGCAGCTCTCTATCTCTTCTACATGCTTCAGGTGCTATCTTCAGTTAGAAAGCAAGCCCTTCGACACAATCTATTTTTTTCGGCGGGCGTACCCGTACGCTCCTCGGCGTTCGAGTACGCCCGATGGAGACTAAAGGTTGAAATTAGTACAGTCGGTTTCGCGATCAGGAGCACCCCAGAAAAAGTGTATTGAGCGGTAATAATGGGTGCCTACGAAAACCCTTTATCCGCCCGACATATCACGATGATAAGAAGGCGCATTGGACACCGATTACCGCGATAAGACGAGCATAATCAAAAAGTGCCTAAAAAACACTTTTAAGCAAGCGACATATCCGAAATGCTCTATACAAACCCCAAGATAGTTTGATTTACAATCACTCCGGTTGAGTTGAACCTGGGGCAGATGGACATGCAGCCACCATCTTGTCTGGGGCAGTTGTGTGGAGTCTCTGCATTTGAGAATTGGACTTCACCCCCACAAAAGGTCATGCTGCTCGCTGGCAGAATCAAGTGCGAAGCGTCGATGCGGGAGCTGTGGGCGTGAAGAATCCACTTGTAAGAAAGTCTGCTCACCCACACCTCCGCCTTCATCGATGTACGGAATTACCGATGCTGGTTTTTGCGTGTATATTGTCTTTCTCATTCGGTCTGTATGGCGCGGCAGGTCCAATAGGCTTCCAACGCCGACCTTCAAACGCCATGTACAATGGCTAGTTGCACACTGGACTGCGATTTCGACCGACTAAGGCCGTCCGCGTGCAGAGTTGCGACTACAGTATAATGCGGAACACCATCACGTCAGTACAGCGTGCAGCTGAGCGGGGAAATGGCAATGTAGGGAAAGTGTACCATCGTCTCGAAATCTCCTAGGACCACACGATACACTGTTCTTAGTGGCGACTATTTAATACTCGTATTAAACTACGACTAGTTTTAAGAGTTCGTAATACATTTTGTCTCGTCTGTCTGCTACTGTACAGTAAGTCCAAACTTATCCACAGGACATCCCTGTCGTCAACATTGCCTGTCCGCGTGGGTGGCTCGGGGTGGCACGTGTCGCTGGTCTGGTGGCGTGGCCTTGGCTCGCATGTCCCTCGCCCCATGGAGGATCCTGGTGCGCCAAGAGCGCCGGTGTTCCCCCCTTTCCCCCGCGTGCCCTCGCAGCATTTGCCTCACATCTTCACTCTGCCATTTGCCTTCTCAAGCTCAACCAAGCAATCCAAGCAAACCAAGCAAACCTAGCAATGCGAATCACTTCCCTCCTCGGCCTGCTCGCGCTCGCGCTGCCGGCCACGGTCTCTGCTGCCGACCTCAACCCCGCCAAGCAGCAAGCGCCAGCCACCACCAAGTCTGGTCCAGCGGCCGACCTCCCAATCTCGCTCGAGACTGCCCAGCAGCACGGCTGCGACAAGGCCTGCCACGCACGGCTCTCGGCCGTGACCGCCAACGACCACAAGGTCTACATTGGCGACGATTTTGACTGGGACTTTTACGCCACCGCCAAAAACTTTTCCATGGGCAAACCTGGCGATCTGCTCAAGCTCAAGCCCGTGGACCCGAAGACGCTCACTACCAAGTCGGGCATCGCGGGCTACCGCTTCCAGTACGTGACTGAGGATCTCAACGGCACGTACGTGCCAGCGACCGGTTTCATCGCGTTGCCCTTTTCGCTTCCGGCGTCGGGCAAGTTCCCGCTCGTGGCGTACGCCCATGGCACGATCGGTGCGTGGTTTGGCTGCGCGCCGTCGAACGGTCCCGTGTTTTACGATTACGAGAGTTGGCAATTAATGACCACGGCCGGGTACGCGGTGGTCGGGACCGACTATGCCGGACTGGGCAACAATGCGATCGACCACAAGTACTTGGCGTACTCGGTCAACGCGCTCGACGTGTTCCACTCGCTCAAGGCCGCACGCCAGGCGTTTGGCGCGATCCTGTCCAAGCAGTGGGTGGCAGCGGGTCACTCGCAGGGCGGTGCCGTGGTCTGGCGTCTCGCGGAAGACCTCCCGGCCATCGCGGCCAAGTACCGCAGCGACGAGGCCAAGAACTACCTCGGTACCGTTTCGCTCGCGCCGGCGACGCGCCCGTGGGATCTGCTCCTGGCCGGTGTCGGGGTCATGAAGTCGGGTGTCGACTTTCACAAGTACGGCATCCCCGGGTACTTTGGGCTCATGTCGATCACGACCAAGCGCGTGTACCCCGACTTCAGCGCGTCGATCCTTGGGTCTGGCATGCGCGCACGCATGCCGTTGGTGGTGCAGGGCCAGCTCTGCGCGGAGCCGGCGACCGCGCTCACGGCCGATCTCACGGGCGAGCAGATCACGTCCATGGTGGGCAGCGGCCCGGGCGCGAGCGCGGCCGACATTGCGATCTTGGAGGACTGGCAGAAGCGCTTTGATCCGGGCAACCGCGCCAACGTCACGACGTTTGGCCCCGTGCTCGTGGTCCAGGGCGTGAGCGACACGGCCGTGAACGCCAGTGTCGTGGAAGCGACGTGGAAGGATGCGTGTGCGTTGGGCAGTGAAGTGCACTTGACGCTGTACCCGAAGCAGGACCACGACGGCGTGATCGTCACGGCCATGCCCGACTGGCTCGAGTGGATCGCGGCGCGCTTTGCCGCCGCCAAGGCCGGTACGCTCAACATGATGGCCCGGAACAAGTGCACCAAGGTCATCAAGACGCCGGTCGACTTTCAGTTCGCCAGGGCGCTGCCCGTGGTTGCGTAGCGCACGCGCCACCCACTAGCCCAAGCGTCTGCTTCTCTTTTGTGGACTGATCCTCGCGCGGGACTTCGTCACCCACTCACTTGAGCGCCACATCGGACGCCTTCCTTGGATGAGAGAGAGATTTCCCATACTGAACTACTTTTTTTCAAGAACAGTCGAGCGTTGCGAGCGCTTTTCTTTTCTCTTGCGGTCTGGTTAGTTGTCTTTCTCGCAGGCCGCACGACCATCACCACGATGATCCATGATCTGTCCATACTACAGTACCGTTTGCACGGGGGCTGCAGACCGACTGCGATCCAAACGGATGTGGATTGTCGTCAAATCGATTTCAACAGATATTTGGGCGAAGCCCCGTACACTGAGCTCGCGGCCAAAAACGAATACGTAGTCACAAAGTTTACTGTGTTAACGGACATACAAATTTCGTACTTAGGGTGTCATTACAAAATCTAGTATTGTCATTGTTATCAGCAGTGTTCGTATTAGATGATGTTCGTGCGATCAGGTGAAAATGAGAGCTTTTCGTAATTGTTTATGGATTTCTTAACCAGTAGCAGGTACAGAATGACTATTGTCTCAAAAGAGGATGTGATATGCATAACAGCTTCGCGTAAATACGTGTTCTATAGAAATCGTACTTTTCAATTTGGATTGGCGGACTTTGGCGCAGGATTACAGTACTTGCAGAGAAGCAAACTGAACGGAGACGGGTGGGAGAAAAATCGGGAATTTTTACTCCGGTAAAAGTGGTTTTCCAGATCGTGTTCTCTGGATCAATCCAGGATTGTTGGTGGTGCTCTCAACATGGTCCCAATCACAATGATGAACGTTCAATACAACATGCATCTCAGTTCAAATAGAAATTCAACTTGCATGCATTGTCCTCGTCCAATTTCAGCAACTCTATGATTCAATTGCGGTTGCTTGAATGTCTTCTGTGGTCACGAGTTTGGTAGGGTCCCCAACCCCGTTCAGTATCAGTCTGGGTGACCTCAACCCGCCACTAACAAAGCACATGCGAAACTTTGACGCCGCAAGGCGTCATGGTATTCGCCAGCTCTTTGATACTCCCCACCAAAAGCCACCAAAAGGTGGCAAGCAAACCATGGTGAGTGGTAGTACCAGTGAGGCTGTCATGTTAGAATTCGTAGATCCAGAGCTTCACCGTGCACAGCACGGCACTGCAACCAGGTGCAGATGCTCTAAAAATGGTAGTGTTGAGCAGTTTTTTTGCTGTCATTTTCACTGTTTCCCATTTTTAGTGACGGGTGGTGGGGAGGGGGGGGGG
>JAADXL010000661.1:0-19955 GCA_023337755.1 Pythium aristosporum | reverse complement strand
TAAGGCATCGAACGACGTCAGCAAAAAAACGCTTGTAGAATTACACAGAAACCTAATAAGTCGAAATTAACTTAAATCAGTACATTTTCGATACTTGCTCGCTGCCGCTCGCCGGTTCGCTCGCTACCGCTCGGCACCCACACTACTTACGCACACCAAAACATACATTCTACCCTAAAAAATTAGGGACAATCCGATTCCGGAGAAAAAAAGGACATCTTGAAGCTACATTTTTCTTAAATCATTACTATCCTTTTACAGTACGAAGGAGTCTCATTCACATAAAACGGACAACGGCATTCAACTTTTCGGATCATTTTACCTATACACTCTTACTTTCAGATGATTCTTGAAGCTGGATTTTGCGCTACATAAAGGGGATCACCTTCTAAACCCTAAACCCTAAACCCTAAACCCTAGTCATCTTCACAGCGTTCCTGGACAAGTAGAGCAACATCAATGGGCACTGTGGACATCTTGCCCCAAAACGCGCAAGAACAATAGCAAGAAGAACCGGGTATCGGCTTCAGCACAGTAGAATCGTGACCTAAGTACGTTGATATATGTGGGTTCATATGGGATATCTGATGCTGTTTGTGCTGATTGGTATTGTAGGGTGAAGCCATATGACTTCAGCCACCCATCTCAAAGGCAAAAGCCACAACTTGCGACAAGAGATTGCATGAATCGCGCATGCTTTATATGTAGCCCGACCACGCCTTGAGGCTTCGGTCTGTGTACACATGAACTGTACCATGCCTTGCGATTTCGGTCTATCGCAACCGTGTATGCACACTCTTCGCATGTTGCACTCACCGCATAGGTAGCATAGTGATTACTTCCATATTTTATTCGTACGTAAATGACCAATACAATTCTCAAGTGACAACATGTTTGAGGATCCAACAAGTTTAGCGAAATTGCACAGTTGAGCATGTCGTCGGGGAATGAGGAGTTAAAAGTAAAACAGGAAACCCTACGTCATTGGGGCAGATTTTATTCTTTTACCATGATCACGAGCACATCGTCCTTGAGAATTGGTCGTAAAAGCGACTCTCCGCGGCGAATGACAAGCCCCGAGTCGTACTCCTGCAGAAGCCGACCCTAGACGCGGCCAGCGGTGTCCACGTCAAAGTAGGCCGGCGCGGCCATCGCGAGCATCATGCCGTGGTCCTCGTGGAGCTGCAGCGACAGCTCCCGCTCGGTCTCCTCCGCGTGGACAGGTGTCTCGGTGTTGGCCTCGTACAAGTGGAAGTGGTCAAGTCGAGTGGCTTCGTGGAGAAGCGCGTGCGGCGCGAGCACTTTTTCTCCATCGCTCAGCCGAAACGGCGTGTTGTCAGGTGCGGACGAGAGCGTATCGACGGCACGCTCGAGTGTGCGGCTGAATGCAACATACGCCGCATGGTACCCCGGACACTGAGCCGCCAGAGCTGCTGGCTCAGTATCCGTCAGCTCACGTCCGGCGTTGGCCCGCAACGTGAGGCGGCGCGTACCGTCAGCAAAGAGCTTGGTCGACACGTGGTCCGAATGCCCTAGCGTCTCCATCGCGAGCGCGCAGTCGACGGCCGCGCGGAGGTACCGCTCGCGCACACTAGTGTAGTGCGGGATACCACGTAGTGCAATCATGCCGCCGTTCTCGAGGGAGGCGAGCACGCGGTGCGGCGTCGCGCTATTGGCGAGGGAGGCGTAGTATACGTTGGGATGTCGAACGCGGGGACACCACTGGCGGTGACGAGGAGTGAAGCGAGTGCAAGGCATGAGCGTAGCAGCACACTGGGGACACGCGCCATGGTGATTGACACTGGGTGGATGGAAGAATGAGAGGACGTCTCCAGTGGGGGCCGCGACCGATGGGTGGTGGTGGCAGAGGACACCCACGGACATGTTTGGATCAAGTCGTCCAGGATCCGGATCCCACTCTGACCTACAGGGCGCTGTCAGCGATGCTTGAGAGAAGGGCCGTCCGACATCAGTGCCGACACCATTCTTTTATCCGACGTGTCAGCAAAGATGCTAGTGAACTCCATGACCTTGTCAACAGAGAACTCGTTCGTCCACGCGAATCGAACTCATGACTGCTCGAGTGGCACACTTCTTGGGATATATACCACAATGTCAGTACAGCAAATGAGGAGCCGTTCCGGTGCAAGAGACAGACTAAGAAATCAATTTTCCCGGAGGAAAAGGCTAACTCATATAAACAGAGACGGGGCAGCGACACACATGCGCAGGGAAGGCACGAGCTGACTCGTGCAATGATCGCGCAGAAAAAAATGATTCTGGCAAAAGGAAACAAGTTCTCCAGTGCGCTTTTCTGGCGTTGGTTTCCAATCGGTCGCCATGCAGATTGCGCGCTCCCCTCTCGTGTTTCCCCGCACGAGTTGCCGTAGGATTCCTTCTTGTGCAACAGCAGTTCCCCAAGTTGATGCGGGTCGAAAACCCTGGGAAATGTTTTTGCCGAACAGTTGACAGGATTGACTACAGTACCCCTAGTATTATGCAGGCTCATAGTCCCGAAACAGACTGACAACGGGGTGTACTGAACCGTACAGTAGGGTTTGGGTGTACGTGTAGCTTGACCCCAGATGGCGGTCTGGGTTTACCTCACTCCCTGACGTCAACCGGTTCCACTGGAACTTCAACCCTGACCGCCATCTGGACTCTCTCAGGTACTACAGTACACACTCAGCTGATCACAGTGGCCTACTATAGTACCAGTACACGGTTTACATTCTAGATTCGCATTCGTCATGGTGGCTTTCCACATTCTAGATCCACAGGTCCTCTGGTCGGTGGTGTAAAATAGACTGCTGTATATAATACTTGTACTTGATGCTTTTATGCAAGGCCTTTTCGGTCACACGTACTTTTATACCACAGATTGTGGGTGGGTGTAAGCACGTGGCATTTTGCAATTCGCTCCCGAAGCCCGAAGACTCGACGGGAACCGAAGGCTCCAAGACGAAGGCTGTACGATGTGGGTGTGGACGTGCAAGCCGTGGTTTGCGTGGGGCGTTCGTGTCGGAGAAACTCGTTGAGAGTCAAGCAAGTAAATGTCGGTTATTTTCGATGTCTTGGCCACAGTCGTACTCATTCAAAGTGGAATTGTATTGTACCCCTGAGTGTATCATGTACTAATTTGTATTGTCTGGTGAACCAGTCAACCTGGAAGCTCAGGCGCAGTTGTCCCGCCGTCGAACACTTCGCTGTAATGGTACAACGTATCGCTCGAACCGTTGGCAGCGGTGACGTAGGACGTGCTCATTCGGGCGAAGTGTACATGTGGCGTTCCGCGACTTCGTTGCTTCTGCCTAGTTCCAGTCGTTACTGAGCTCGGTGAAGCTGTTTTTGGTGAGGAGCACGTGCAGTGTCTCGAAGCTTTGAGTTGTCGTGACGCAACTGAAAATTCGCGGCCCGGCGTACGTGGGAGCGATCTTCCGAAACAGCCGACAACAATTGACTTCTTCAGGGGTGTCCCGCGACGTTCCAATTGCAGGGACTCGAGATATCTCAAAACTCTTCGAAGTGGAAGCCCGAAACTCCAACAATACCGTTACACGAAGCCCTCACTCGCTTCGGTCACGAAGAAACAGACGGAACAGCAACGCGCTGTCCGCAGCAACAACGACGGCGTCTCGTGCCCGACTTGGCTCGGAATGACCATATCAGTGACCAAGTACGACCCGCGACTACCACAGAGGCGACTGACGCTGTGATGTGCTTAGTGATGCGCGGCGATCTCCTGGCGGTGGTGCTTTCTGTAACTGTCGGCATTGCTGAACTTGATGGAAGGAACGCGGAATTGATGCGAAGGGGGAAAATTCTGGACTTCTGTCCCAGAGTGTGAGGTGGCCGATTGCCATCCCCACTCTGGGTTATTGGGTGGATCATGAATACCCGACCCACCTACCCGTAGGGGCCACTAAAAGGCTTCCTACACTACTCACTACTCCTACTGTTTTTCTATCTTTTTCTTTTCACTATGTCAACTCCCTGCTTCAGTGAACAACTCCAGTTGGACTCTGAGAAAATCCCCGAGTGCTCCATCACACTTGACTCTTGGGCGCTTGTCATTCGCAATCTCGATGACGTCACGGGCGATAAGCATGTTCTTGGTGTCCGACATGCACGGCAGCGGGTCACCTTGAGCCTGACGTTGCGTGTGGCGACGACAACGGATTGGACAATCCAACCAAGCCAGATCGTCCAATCCGTTGTCGTCGCCACTTGTGGGGCAGGCTTGCAAAGGTGCGAGCTCTTTTGCATTGGCATGATGTCAGAGCTTTGTTGTACGAGCCTGTTATGTATGTCGATACCAGGGTGGTCACACAGATCACATCTGACTTTCGTGCACGCCACTCTGCTTGAGATGCACTGCATCGTTCGATGTCGGTATCTGTCTAAACATGCGCTGACTTGTGTCAACTTCGATGGAAGATGAGCAATGGCCGATTGGTTTCGAGATTGTGCACTCGGCCACACTGACGTGCTCTGAGCACGATGCAAACTCACTCCACTTCATTACAACCATCACACATACCCGGGAACACGACTCAGCTCCAATCGCAAACCCTACAGCCTAAACTTCTACCGATCAGCAGTTATGGGTGACTAATTCGCACGCCGCCCCCTCGAAATCGATCGGATTTGCTTCAACTTACGTACCTCTTCAACACGATGCGTACACGATATGAAAAGGCCCAAGTGGCGCTCTGGTTTCCTAAGGTGAACGACGTGTATTTCGATTGACGCAGCACCCAATGTATATGACGGTCAGTACGGCATCAGCGTTCAAGTTCAACGTGATGTACTGCTGGAAATCGAAGATTGGAGAAATGTCCGTGATGATGTTGTTGATGTCGCGTACTTACTCGATACCACACTCGAGGTCGCCCCGTTTCGCAAGGGAAATTTTCTTGAGCTGAGCGAGAAAACCGTCAAGCTCGCAGAAAGAGTGGAAGCCCACAACAACGAATCGTCAGGCAAGTTTCGAGAAAAGCTGAAAACGGTTTTGGAAGACAAGCTCAGGTTTAACTAAAACTCTCCCCCAGTACGGACAAGTCACGTGGTGGAGCCTTTCCTAGCAGTACGGTGAGATGGCACGCTTGCGAAGAAGACTCTCACAGTTCCTACGTCTTCAGCGGCTAGCGAAAGTTCGTGGAGTCTGCACAATCTTATTCACTCAAAGCCACGGCCCCGTTTGCTCCCAGCGCGTGTTGGCACGCTAGCGTTTATTTATTCCAACGCTGGAGAAGATCGGCATGTTCATCTCATCGGCGAGGGCCTCGAATTCACGTTGAATGAAGGCGGAGAATCTGCGTCTACACATGTTCCTTCATAACGAATAGTGGATATCAATAGTACTTCAAGTATGCGGTTTTATGATTGTGCCAACACACGTCGTAGAATGGAATATTACGAACAAAATACCGTAATATTCCAGTGTGAAGACACTGGAAGACATCCAAACGACGCAAAAGCGAAAAATACGTTTTGGGTCAGGCAGTTTCAAATAGGTGGATTAGGGTTTTTTATTGCTCCAAATTTGCGGAGACCCATTTCACGTCTCCCTTTTCTTTTGGGTCCAACGCAAAATCGGTTGTAACGATAATTGCCGTCAGGCCCTTCATGGTTGTATCTCCAAACTGACACTGCGAGTTTTCAACGACAAATAGTTCGGTTGTGGTGGCACGAGCTCCAATCAAATCCCAATTTCTCTCTCGATCCCCCTTTTTTGGACGCGCGATCCCACGCCGCACGTCATCCAGTAGGCGGACGTAGCGCAGGCTCTCAGTCTTTGCCACGTCGATTGTTGAAGCCGTACTGCGTTCGACTGAATGGGTGACAAGCTTCACGCGTCGCAGATCGGTTGGCACGGTCTGATGACCGGTGATGAGATTGATTGAAAATTCTCAAGAGGCGGCGACATCAACGACCGGCGTCATCAGGGGTTTCTCGTGTGTCCTCACGCACTTGCATATTTGCATGTGATTCATGTCTAGGAGAAGAAGGGGAGGCACATAGGAATAGGCCTGTAGTAGTGCTGAGAGAAAACCAGCGCCAAGTCCTATAACCATCAATCAACTTACTCGGCAATTTGCCTCCTCCAGCTCACTCCTTCTCCCCAAGCCTTTGCTCCGCTCAGTCGCCTTCCCCAAGGACGGGGAAATCGACTCCAAGAGGTTAACAGCCACAATTCGATCCGCTCAAGATCAACATGTCGGCTCGCCGAACGAACCGGTCGGCAGCTCCGCCTCCAACTACTGCGCCGGTCACAGCGCAGCCTCCGCCGCCAGCGTCAGGCCAAGTCGTCGTGGCACCGCTCACGTCACCGCCGGCGACGACACCCGGCGCTGCGTCCGTGCCGATCGCGGCACCAGGCCGAGCTATCGACTTTTCGACGGCGACGACGTCATCGGTGCCATCATTGGTGTCTACGGGCCCGGTCGTGACGGCCGCTACGTCATCGCCCACCACCCCACCGACCCTAGCCGCAGCAGCCGCTGCTGCTGCTGGGCTGGTGAATGCTGCCATGGCCGCCGCGAATACTGCCTCGGCAGCCCCACAGCTGTCGCCGCAGCTGCCGATTGCCAGCACTTCGCGGCCTCCCGCCGCGACTACGAACGCGTCCGCCGGTACCTCGTGCCCGCCAGGCGCGACGACGTCGTCCAGCGCCCAAGCGCGAGTCACTCCAGCCACGGTTCCCCCATTGACTACCGCTACGCCGCAAACCAGCCAGCGTCGTACCGATGGCGCCGATCGTGCCGCCATTGGTTCCCTAAACCCTTACCCTTGCCCATCAGAAACTTGCGACGTCTCCAGATGATGTCTCGGACGCGTGCAACCTCCTCCTCGCTGGCACCTCCATCGAGAGCGACCTGAATGTCCTCGATCTTGATGTCTTCACCGTTTGGAAGCTCCGGGATGACAGCCAGCAGGCTCTCCACCTCTTCGGCCGTCAAGTCGCCGCCCTCGTTCACGAACACAGTATCGTCGAGCTGCACGTCCTCCGTCAGCAGCTCAACAAGCGCCTTCGAGGCGACGAACGCAATCGCCGCACGCGCGTACCTCGCTTGTCGGGCAGTGATGGCAGCCATAGCACTGGCAGGCGCATCTGATCCGCCCTCGGACGTTGGCTTGGCTTCTTCTGCTGACACCGTGCCATCGGTCCCTGGAGACACCATCGGGGTTGGTGGGCGAGGCAACTCCCGCTTCAAGATCGCGGTCGGTCGAGTATACGCTGGACGCTCAGTCGCAGGCCCGCTCCTCCGCTCTTCAGCCGTCGCTTCGTCTTGACGTCGCGACTCCAACTCTTCATCCTGCTCTGCCTCATAGACCAGTGACTGCCACTTCTTGGATCCAATCGAGACGAAACCCAGCACCCGCGGAGCCGCCCCAGGCGGCAGCCACACACCGACCGACGTCTGTGACGCGATGAACATTGGGCGCCTCCCGATGTTCGTGATCTTCAGATGCTTTGTTTCACCTCGAGCCCCGAGGACCGCGGTGGTCACCCAGTGGTCTCCCCGGACGACCCACAGCCTCTTCCTTGCACATAGTCTCACCTTCAGCAGCACCGACTGACCACTCAGCAGCGTCAGCTCGCTCTTCACCCGCACCTTCTCGGCTTTATCGCTGTACAGCGGCTTACGCCCCTCGAAGCGAATCCTGACCTCTTCGGGGGGCCGTGCGACGCCTTCGACTAAGTCGAGCCGGACTCCAGCTGGTTCCATGAAGTCGGTACCCAAGATGGCTTGAGGACTTCCCAACCTTCCGACCCAAACAGCAAACTCGTACGCCAGCTCACCACCCAGCGTGATCTTGACCTTCGCACGACCTTCAGTCGGACAGGCAGCACCACCGACTCCAGCACACTCCAGCCGTTCCGAGGTGTCGACGATGACTCCGATCTTACGCGCAAAGTCGAAATCAAGTATTGACACTTCGGCGCCAGAATCCATCAGGACTCGGGCATAGCAGTCGTCGATCAGTGCGGGAACGATGGTCTGGCGATACTCCTTCTGCAGATAGTGCTTCCAGAAGCCGCGCCGCTCGCCAATCCTGAGGACTAGGCGCTGCTCGACCCTGGTACGTTCAAACTCGTTCACTTGTGGTCCGGCCATGCTAACAGTACGTGTATTATGAATAGACCCCACTTCGCAGTTCGGCCTACCCATGTACGCATAGACGCACGCGGTCCTTTCGGCAAATCGCCCGTCGCGTGACGACCCCGCGGCCGCCGGGCGATTTAGTCTAACCACTTCTCGACCGGCGGCGGCAGAAGTCCGGCATGATTCGACGGGTCGAACCAGGCCTTCATCTGGTCGGCGAGCCGAGCGAGTTCGCACTCTCCGCGCTCATGAACCATCGCACACCCTTTGCACCGCTGGTAGCAATGCTCAGCCGGGTGTCCCTTGACGTCACATGCGGTGCACGTGAGGCGGCTCCAGCAGTTGCGGTCGCGATAACTAGTCGCGCCACAGTGGGTACACGGTATACGAGCTTCGACTGGCTTGGACGTCTTGATCTCTTTGCCTTGCTGAAACGCTGCGATCATCTTCACAAGCACATTCAGGGGTTATTCGCCAGCCGCCGCTTCAGGCACGTCCGCCTCACCATCAGAGACATCGTCTACCCAACTGCCGACCGAGTCGAGATCGTCGTTTTCGGTTGAGGCGGAGCTGGACAGCGCCTTTAGCGCGTCGATGACGATATGCCTAGACTTCGAGCCGATGGGCGGAGCCTGGCGGTCGCGTTCGCGAGTCTCCCGGGCGTCGCGGCCACGGCTGCGACCGGCAGCAGAATCATCTCGCTTGAGACGCGCCTCCACACGCAACATCACATCGGGTCGTTGGTGGAAAATCTTTTCGTGAGGAGTTTTGGTCTCTCCACGCTTGGGAATGCGGTTCCGCAGGAACACGCCGTGCAGCAGGGCGTCCACCCACATCGAGTGCAAGAGACCCGAGTCAGCGAGGATGGCTGACGCCATCTCGGTGGTGGTGCGGATGGCTCGCTCAGCGGCCCCGTTCTGGTGAGAACTGTACCTCGCCGTGTGCTTTTGTCGGATGCCTTGGCTCTGGACCAAGCCTCGAAAATCCTTGTTCAGAAATTCCGAGCCGCCATCAGTTCGAATCACCTTGACCTCTGACGCAGGCACCACTGCTTGTCGTTCGATCAGTTTCATGAATGTCTTGATCTTGTTCGTCGCCGAGGACTTCTTCTTCATGGGGTACGCTTGTAGGAAACCCCTCCATGAAATCACCATGATGAACCGGTGTCCTTCTCGTGACGGCGCGATCGGACCGCTTAAGTCGGCATGTACAACCCCGTCGGCTGCGTCGTTGTCGCTGGTGCTTTCTTTCGGTGGCGCACGACTGTGACGTGGTCAAGATCGCGCTGCTGGTCAAGTACGTTGCGGAGCTGCTCGCTCAGCTCAAGTGAGCTCGTCTCGCACAGAGTTACGTTGGTTTCCACGACCGATCCCGTGCCGTGTCAAACTAGTCTATCATTCCCATGTATTAGTATTACTTCCTGAATATATCTCGTTGTCATTCTCTTCCAAGTGTGGTGGGTCGGGTCAACTCCGCCCACCGACCACGCACCGGTGTCGCTGCTCCTCGGCAAATTCCCAGACGCGACGTCGCACGAGCTCGTCCAGCGCATAGACTGAGGCTCGCATGGCGCCGAGAAATGCCATGAGCTGCTGCCTCTGGCGGCGTGAGCGGCCGGGAATCCGCTTGCCATGGACACTGTCAACTGGAACGTGTGGACCGAGGTCCACACGTTCCAGTGGAGCCGCTCGAGCGTCTGTGCCGTCGCGGTGCCATTGTCAGCGAGGCACTGCACAAACGCCCGTGCTGCTTCTTCGGGGACGACCACGTCGGCCAGACTTAGCGACGTGAGCGGCGAGCCACCGCCACTTGCGTAGGAATCTTCAAAGGCGTCCAGCGACTCCAGACGCGCGCCGCTGATTGCGAGGCTGCGGAGATTGGGGCACGAGGCAAGCATGGTGCGCAGCGTCGCGGCGTCCACCATCGGTCCGGTGGATAGTGAATCCGAGGCTGCGCAGCCGAGGGCCGATGATCTGAAGGAACTTTTCCAACGCCGCAGCCTCCAACGGCAGTCGGTGGTCGGACTTGAGCACGACCGAATCCAACGATGAGCCGACGGGCAATGCCTCTGTGGTTGGCGATGGCTTGGCGCGCTTGGGCGACGGCTCTGGTGCCTCCACCACGCAAAACCCAAAGCCCGGCACAAACGCGAGTGCGTCTCCAGTCGTCGGGTGCGTGGCAAGCCGCTGGCCAGCGAGATCGCGACTCGTCTGGCAGTCGGCCTCGCCTCTGTCGCCGTCGTAGAGACGGAAGATCGTCCACTTGGGGATTACGATCGGTGCTGAGGCGTCGTTTGCTGCCACAGGCACGGGAGGCAACTCGCCGTTAATGTATGACGCGTTGTACAGCGTCGCCATGGGGGACGCACTCTGTATCATCTCCTCTATCACCGTAGAGTCGCGCTCGAGCGGCCGCTCGCCGTCGACAATGAGCCGCGTGACGCTGGACTGCGACGCACGACTGAGCAGCGCCAGCGAGAGCCATCGCCACGTGTGGTCGCGGTACGCCGCACCCTCCGGACCAAAGGCTGGTGTTCCGTCCGGGTGCTTTGCGCCTTCGAACTCAACCACGTCGACTCCGCGAGCGACCGCCAGCGCCGCGCAGAAGGGCGCAAAGTGGAAGACGCCCGCGTACTGCGCCGGCACGACGACGCGTTGGACGCTCACGAGGCGACCGTGGTCGTCCGTGTCCACGCCCAGCAGCAGTCTCACCAGCGTGGCCCACGTCGCGAATGACGGCGCTGATTGCGCAGCGGCGGGAGCCTCAAATACTGAACACGCACACCGGCTTGTAGCACCGCGATGAACGCCTCGATGACGTGGTCGTGGAACTCGGCGCGCACCAAATCAATCTCCAGCGCAGCGACCGTGAGGTATACGCCAGTTTGGCGGCCTGTCGCTCGAGACGTTGCATGCTTCGTTGAGCCTCAGGAGCCGCCCGCGGACGTCGCTGACGACGTATGCATGCCCATTGAGCGTCAGTCGAATCACGAGCGGCGTGGGCGCGATGCTGGTCCACGCGATACCGCGTCGCTCGAGCACGCCACCCACTTGCTGGAGAGCTATTTCGTACTCGGCGGTAAAGTCTTGCATGCCCAGCAAGTGGCGGAGCATCGCGTTCCAGTCCAGAAACTCCGTGTCGTTTTGCGTGTCGAACAGGAGCTTGTACTGGAGAGGGATGTGCGGTTGCCTGCCGCTCTCGTCGGGCACGGTCCAGTGCGCCGGCAATTCGAGGTACACTTGTTCGCTCATGATGCGGAGCCAACTGTTAAAGTCGACTTGGGCGACGACGTTCGTGAGAAGGATGGCCTCACGCGTCTGGCGCAGTCGCTCCCGCACCACGGGCTTCTTGAGCCACTCCTGCACGTCGCCCAAGAAGCCGTCGTCACTGTCGTCGCTGGCGTCGCTGTCTTCGTTCGGGTCGAGCACATCGCGGCCAAACAACAGCTCGAACCTGGCGCCGCCGACGTCGCTCGCCTCTCGTCCGACGCGCACGTCGTCCACCTTGTTGCGGCGGTCGCAGCTCGCGCCCATGGTGCCGAGAAAGTCGAACCATTCGCGCAGGAAGTACCACTCGTCTGCCATGGCCGCCACGGGGTCGGCCGCTGAGGCGAGCCGCGCGACTCATTGGGCGGCGCAAAAGAGAAACCCAACAAGAAGTGATGTTTGGAGCTGCTCACATTCCGCAGTTTCAGTACATATCTAGTTTTCACCCAATCAATTAACTTTCTTGTCCCTGCTCCTCTCACTACGACTGTAATAAGTTAACTTTATGTCGTTATGACGAGGTCTCTGCATGGGATCGACATTAATCCAGCATCGTCCGTTTTCACATTGGTTCTGCATACCTCCTCACTACTGCATGGGCTTGGTCGCGACCGCGACGTTGCCAATGGACGGGAACGTGAACGGCCTGCGCCAGAGCGGGTGGTTCTCGGCCGAGCCGCTACCAGCGCGCGCGACCGCCGCCTTGGCGTCGTCGCTGAACGGGTCGATGCCGTCCACGACGAGCTGCACAAAGTCGAGCATGGTGCGTCGCAGCGAGTCGGGCTGCTTGTGGCCGACCATCTCGGTCAGGGCCGGATTGTCCAGCACGGCCACGACGTACTCCTCTCCGCTCTTGAAGCACAGCGGGTGGCTCACCGTGTGGACGCGCACGTCCACGAAGCCGTTCTCCTGCAGTTCGTCGCGCCAGAGATCGGCTGAGACCGTGCGGTTGATGGACGGTGTGAGCATGGTCTCTGCGGGGCCCTCGCGCTCGTCCACGGCGTGCTGCGTCACGTACGGCACCATCTTGCCGTTCGTGTTGCTCTTGTCCCAGCTCGTGGCCAGCAGCCGACCGCCGGGCTTGAGCACGCGCAGCGCGGCCTGCCACGCGGCGTCGCGGTGCGGGAACACGAAGACGCCGAACATGGACGTGACGACGTCGAAGGACGCGTCGGGGACGCCCTCGAGCGTCTCGCCGTCCAGCAGCCGCACGTGGATCGGCAGCTTGTCGGCGGTCGCGGCGATGCGCTCGTTGAGCCGGTCCAGCATGACGGTCGAGAGGTCGATGGCCGTGACTTCGTAGCCCATGCGCGCGGCCGTGAGCGCCGGCTCGCCCGGGCCGCACCCGACGTCCAGCAGCGTGGCGCCCTGCGGCGGCGGCAGATCGCCCAGCACGAGCGCGTCGCGGCCGTAGAGAGACGTGGCGCGCTCCCAGACCTGCTCGTACTGCGTGGCGTGGACGCCCCACGCGGACGGCGACGGCAGCGCCATGGTCGAGAGGGAGAGAGGAGAGAAGTGAAAGTGAGAGGGAGGGAATAAGGTGCAAGCGCGGGCAGATCAGGACCTGGGTTTTATGGAAAGAGGGGGATGGTGTACTATAGAAATATAGGAAAATGGTCAGTTGTGATGCTCTAAAAGAGAGGGAAATCAAAGATCTGATGTGAAGCGGTACAGTGTACCACCTGATTCGACGTCTCGTCTATGAGGGGTCCTGCCGTGCCATTCAACTTGAAGTTCTGCCTGAGGACAAGCTTCAACGTGTGGAAGGAGGAACTCCTGACTTTGGAGTGTCCTTCTGCGGTGCTGGGCTCTCCATACAACAGCGGTCGAGAACTTTGGTCAAGTAGATAGTGACGGATGCCCCCGGATCTGTTTCGAACGATGAGACTTTCATTCGACCAAAGCGAGAGGCGAAGCCGCTCGCTACTAAACATCGATGCCAACGCGTGATGAGATGCGTCATTCCCAGACTCAGACGAGGGCGTGTGCAGCTGGGCCGCGCTGGCGGTTTAGCAACATCGGCGTAGTAGTACGGTAATCTAGGTCCAATCTGAGTCGCGATCCTCTTCCATCTCGAATGCAACGATAAGGTGTTGATCTGAGTTACATCTTGAAGTAGCCTTCAACGTGCTTTCTGAACCAGCACACTACGTGTCGACACCCCCGCACTGCATTACTCCTTGCACGCTGGCTGGACGGGACCCAGCAGCGCGTACAGCGTCCTCTCGTAGATCGGCCCGAACTTGCACTCGACCGTGCTGTAGTAAGGCACCTCGTCCATGAGCCAGCAGCCGTGGCCAACGTTCTCCTCGACATGGAGAAACACTCCGCCGCGCTTGTCGAGCGTCGCCAGGCCGTATGTGTCGCCCGTGTACTCGGGCGTCTCCTTCATGGGGAGCACACGCAGCTTCTTGAAGTCGCGCTCGAGTGCCTCCAAGCTGTCGACGCTCTCGTAGGCGCCGAGCACGGCCGACTGCCACGGAGAGACCGCGGCGTCCGCGGGCGACGCGAAGAAATGGGCCGCGTGGAGACGGAGAAAGTTTTGCTTCCGCCGCGCCTGCTCCTTAGCGAGCAAAGCAGAGCCCGTCGCGTTCTGTAGGTTGCCGATCACGGGGAAGAACGGGTTGTACGCGATCCACTTGTTCAGCACTGGCGAGCGGTAGAGGTTGTAGCCTGCGCCTACCGCCTGGAGTTCCGGTCGCGACTCGTGGAGCTTGACCCAGTCGACGGCCATCTTGCCGCTGGCGATCTCGGCCGGCGTGTACTTGGTATAGTCGAATAGCGTCTTGTTGGTCATGATGGGAGCGAGCACGTCAAGAAAGCCGCGGGCTGGCAGCGCGTCGCTTGCCTGTGGACCGTAGAAGAGACCGTTGCCGTTGCCGGCCACGCTCACGAGCGTGTGGATCTTGTGGTCGTCCATCTCGGCGGCGATGGCTTAAATTATTGCCAACCGTGATGGTCTAAAAGCGAAGGAAACAATAGATCTCATAGACGAGCCACCGGATCAGGCTGCCGTGCCAGAAGCTTTTATGATGCAACTTGGAGTTCCTGAGGCACAGACCGGCAGAGCAAAGGAACGGACTCGGAGGAGGGAATGTGACCCTAGTGTTAATGACCACGCTGGGGATTGGAAATTCGACAGAGGAGGAGGAAGGTGGATTGGACTGTCGGCACCACTGGTGTCCCCGTTGAGAGCGCCCACGCCAGACGCCAGACTCGTGAGATGCGTGAGGGTTGTATTCTGTGCCAAGACCGCCTCAATGCCCCTCCGGATGATGACTCGCCGTAGAGCTTCCGGGTCCTCGGTCCACACGTTCCAGTGGATCCGCTCGAGCGTCTGTGCCGTCGCGGTTCGATTGTCAGCGAGGCGCCGGACAAATGCCAGTGCTGCTTCTTCGGGGACGAATACACCGGCCAAACTCAGCGACGCGAGCAGCGGTCCTCAGCCACTCGTGTAAGCACTTTCAAATGCGTCCAGCAACTCGAGCCGCGGGCCGCCGATTGCGAGGCTGCAGCGGTTGGGGCATGCGGCGAGCACGGCACGTAGCGTCGCGGCGTCCACCACCGGACTGATCATTTGCATGAGCAAACCAGCCAGAAAAGGCATATACAAAAGTAGCATGTTATCAAAGGCAGTTACAGTAGCTAGGCGCTGTGCGTGGGGAAGGATAAAGAGAAAGAGCGAGAAGGGAACGTCCCAGTCGTCAGCAAAAAAGCGTGAAAAGACCGAGAGAGCGTTGGATATCCCGTCGAGAGGAGAGGACCCACACTCGGCTGTTGGTCTGTCGCTTCCCGCGGCTGCTGGGTCACTTGCTCAGGTCCGTGATGGTCATCTCGTAGCGCTTGCCATCCTCCTTGACCGAGTGCGAGAAGTGGCAGTTGCTGTCGATCGGGTTCGTGCGGACCTTGCCGGCACGCGACTTGCACACGAACACGTCGAGCTGCGTGGTGGAGACCCAGAGCGCGGCCGTCTTGCCCGGCGGCGCGCGCAGCGTGAAGGTCGCCTCCTTCCTTGGACACGGTGACCGTGGTCGAGGCACTGGCCGCGAATGTGGTCGACACGGAACGCTTCACGGTGGTGGAGAACTCGGTCGAGCCGCTGACACCGAAGCCGAAGAGATTACCCGACGCCTCGGCGCGCGCCGTGACCGTGGCCTCGCCGTCCCAGCCGTTGGTCGTGGACTGGCTGCTCACCTTGGTGTTGGACACGGTGTGCGTGAGCACGAGTTTCTGCTCTTCGGCCTGTTCGGCCGACGCGCGGAGGGACTGCACGAGCTCGTTGGCGATGGTGCGCAGGCGCAAGATGATGAACTCGCCGTAGATGTATTCGTTGTGCTGGGACACAAACGGCTTTTTCGGGGACTTGGACTTTTTGCCATTCTTGACCTTGACGACTTGGATGGGCCCGACGTTGGGCGTCGTCACGACCAGCTGGTCGAACGGCCGGCGCACCTTGATGGTCTCGATGAACAGGTTGCGGGTCTCGGGTGTGCTCGGGTTGCCGACCGGCGGGTTGAATACGTCACCAGCACTCACTTGGCGCATCGTTGGCAGCTGGTTGGGCTGCTCGCCCATGATGATCACCTGCACGACGTCGGCCTGGTTGAACACGAGCGGTTGCGTGGTGGTGGTGGTGGTGGTGGTGGCGTTGTTAGTGATGTTGGCGTCGCTCTGGGCGTTGGCGAGGCCAAGGCAGATGCATGCGAGCAGTGAGCCGGCGGAAACGGAGACGCGCATGGCGGTGGCGTGGCGGGGGAGGAAGAGGCGAGACTGGGGGGAGGGGCTGGAGCCAGTGTGGTCGTTGGTGCAAGAGCGGGAATGAGGTTGGTGTTGCTGCGGGCGTGTCGTGTGGGACCACTTCCACGTCGGTAAGGGAGGCGAAGGAGGGTGTCCAGAGCGTGACTGGATCGGCGGCGGGCCCATGGGCCAGTTCCTGCGGCCTTACTGTCAGCTCTGGTGACCGGGTAAGGCCGACCGTGCAGCGAGTGCGCCGTGCCCGAGTACTAGAGTACTAGTGACCTAACTGGGTCCTTTCTTTTGTCGACGGTCCTGTTAGTCAGTTGCCGAGTCCAGTGCCAGTCACGGACCGGGTGTATCGTGGGTGCAATGCAACCCGTACGGACACTTACAGTACTGAGGGTGACAAAGAGGCGCTCTTTTTCGAATAGAAACCCTGATTTACTCTATATATACTGCAGAAAACCTTTTTTTACTTGAAGTGACCCTGACAAAGGACCTCAGCTCCGGCTGGCAAGCCACCTGCTGTGTAGCGTGGCCGGCGACTAGGACGCACAAACTGGTAGAATGCCGTTGGTCGCAGGAATTCGATGGTAACACGCAAG
This sequence comes from Pythium aristosporum, assembly GCA_023337755.1. Classification (NCBI taxonomy): domain Eukaryota; phylum Oomycota; class Peronosporomycetes; order Pythiales; family Pythiaceae; genus Pythium; species Pythium aristosporum. Next base: position 3,236 of record JAADXL010000661.1, on the reverse strand, counting down.
ATCTTTGGGTGTCTAAAGAAGCCGAACAGAGTTCTGCACTCTTCCACACACCGTCGAAAGAATACAATGGCACTCCATTCTCCATGCCAAGGAAGAACACCTCAATCGTGATCAGCCCTCTCCAAACTGATATCTGTACCCTCTATTCTGGAAACTACACCCTCATTAACGAATTAATCAGCAAGAGGTAGCATAGCCGGTGCATCTGACGTTGGCAAGGGCCATCGCGTTGCGAGGGTTGACTGAATCAGGCCAGCAGTATTAATACTGTCCCAGTGCACAGCCGCCAGCCATTCTGCATCTTCACTTCAGAAGCAGACGGGTCAACTTGAACTCCCGCCTTGGGGGAACTCGCCGAGAGGACAATCTTCAGGAGGAATTCGTCTGGCTCTCCATGCAGCAGCGACGGTGTTTGGCCGAGAACTCTGGGCAAATCGTGATGAATGACCTCGGATCTGCTTCGAACGAGGAGACTTTCATTCGGCCAAAGGGAGAGACGAAAACGGAGGGTACGCGCGCTACTGCAGAAGGAAGCGTCGGCGGCACGCGTCATTCCCAGACCAGATTAGGGCGTGTGGACCTGTGCCGCGCTGGCACTGTAGTCACATCGGTGTAGTAATCTCTGTTGTACAAGTGGATACAGTCGCGCTGGGTCTAGGGTTTAGGCCTTTCGATGCAGACGCTCGCTCGGCCATCGGCAAGTATGAGTATCTCACCGCTCTTTCACGGAGGAGGACAGACAGAAGATGCTTGCTGCAGTCGAAGCCGCGAAACAGGACCTTAGCAAACTGGAGATCACTACGGCTGAAGCCATGTGGATTCAAGATATCGAGTGATCTAAGAAAAGAGCAAAGCGAGTGACACCGCGGATCACGGACGCCTTCAAGTGAAAAATGAACTGAGAAATGAATTGAACCCATCACCATTGACATTGTTGTCAAAAGTGGCCAAGTTTGACTGTCGACTTGTGAAGAAGGACGAACACGTCGTGATCTAGTACGCTGAGCAACGAAAGAGCAGACGAGGATTTGGCCAGGCTGCTGTCACCTGGCAGCCACGCTGCAGTTGCTGCTTACCCGACCATGCGTTGCGCCTTGGCGTACTTGTAATCGATCGGCGTCTTGATTACCTTGGTGCACTGGTTCAGGACCTTCATGTTGAGCGTGCCGACCTTGGCGGCGGCGAAGCGGTCGGTGATCCAGCCCACCCAGTCAGGAGCCGCAGCCACGATCATACCCACATGGTCCTGCTTGGGGTAAAGCGTCAGGTGCACCTCACTGCCAGTAGCACACGCATCCTTCCACGTCTCCTCCACGACACCAGCGTTCACAGCCGTGTCGTTGGTGCCCTGGACCACAAGTACGGGGCCGAACGTCTTGGTGGCGCCGTTGCCCGGGTCGAAGCGCTTCTGCCAGTCCTCAAGGATCGCAATGTCTCCCTTGCTCGGGCCCGGGCCGCTGCCCACCATGGACGTGATCTGCTCACCGCTTAGATCCGCCGTGAGTATCGTGCTGGGGAGCAAACAGAGTTGACCCTGCACCACCAAGGGCATGCGGGCGCGCATGCCGTCGCCGAGGATCGTAGCGTTGAAGTTGGGGTACACGCGCTTGGTGGTGACAGCCATGATCCCAAAGTACCCAGGGATGCCGTATCTATGGAAGTCCTCGCCTGACTTCATGACCTCGACGCCCGCCTTGAGATGGTCGAACGGGCGCGCCGCCGGTCCGAGCGCCACGGCACCAAGGTAGTTGTCGGCCTCGTCGCTGTAGTGCTTGGCCGCGAGAGCCGGGAGGTCTTCCGCAAGGCGCCAGACGACGGCGCCACCTTGAGAATGACCCACAGACATCCACTGTTTGGACAGGATGGCTCCGAAGGCTTGACGCGCCGCCGTGAGCGAGTGGAAGACGTCAATGGCGTTCACCGGGTACGCCAGGTACTTGTGCTCGATCGCGTTGTTGCCGAGCCCTGCATAGTCAGTACCCACCACGGCGTACCCGGCCATGCTCAGCGGTCCCCAAGTGTCCGAGTCGTAAAAGTCGGGGCCATTGGACGGCGCGCAGCCGAACCACGCGCCGATCGTGCCGTGCGCGTACGCCACGAGCGGAAACTTCCCAGACGCCGGGAGCGAGAACGGCAGCGCGATGAACCCGGTCGCGGGGACGTACGTGCCGTCCAGGTCCTCGGTCACGTATTGGAAGCGGTAGCCCGATAAGCCCGACTTGATGTCGAGTTTGTTCGGGTCCACCGGCTTGAGCTTGAGCAGATCGCCGGGCTTGGCCGTCGAGAAGTTGCTGGCCGTGGCGTAGAAGTCCCAGTCGAAGTCGCCACCAATGTATTTCTTGTGGTTGTTGTCGATCGTGGCTGATAGCCGCGCATGGCACGCCTCGTCACATTGGTGCTGCTTTGCGGTCGCGAGCGAGATGTTGAGGTCGGCAGCTGGTTGCGCCGCGGTGGCCGGCAGCGCGAGCGCTAGCAGGCCGAGGATGGAGGATCGCATGGTTGGGCGAGAGATGGCAAATGGAATAGTGACGATCCGAGGCAGGCGCTCGGGACCAGCGGAGCACTGGCGGCATGGTGCACATAATCTGGCGAGGCGCTAGGAGCATCAACTTCAAATTCCCGGGCACATGGCCACCAGCGACAAGTGTCATCCAGCTAGGCTCGAGGACAGGCAATTTTGATGACATGACTGCGGGATCGTCATTTAAGCCAGTGCTGAATTTCGAGCTGTCGACGACGAATCCGGACTAAGCAAATGGATCCGGTTTCTGATTCGGAGACCGGCGTAAACGCTCCAGGACTCCTGGATCCTGGCAGGAGTCCTGGCGGAGAAGCAGGTGTTGCGTGTCGCTGCTTGTATCATGCCAATCGCTCTGCCTAGGATCCGGCGACAGCAACCATTGCTCAGGAACTTCAACATCAGAAGATCCCAGGTCTCGTGTGAGTCTGGCGCCTTCGCCTGGTCTCACTGGTGCATGGATGCAAGTCGTGCCCACCGGACCAGATTCCAGACTGCCCGTTAAAGCAAATCGATCGTGGGACAAGCAGTACTCTCACCCAGATATACTCTTTCAGAGTTTGACAGCGTTATCTAGGAGAGTTACTACAGCAACTATAAAAGGGAGATGCGCACTACCCTGCAAATGGGTAAAATACAATGAAAGAAACGGTAATGAAAATAATTTCCCAACAACGAGGGGCGTACCGTCCATTTGCAGAAAAGTACGAAACGTACC